>JASMMZ010000009.1:6587145-6609272 GCA_038502455.1 Anisogramma anomala
AGAACGTGTTGAAGATCATGCCGGTGGGCACGGTGCGGAGCGCCGCGCCGCGCGTGACGTTCGCGAGGCGGAAGATGGCCGTGCCGTGGGCCGGGACGCCCGTGGCCGCGATGCCGGCGCCGCGCAGCGGCACGGCCGTGCTCGCCCCCGTCCAGAGGTCCTTGACGACGACGCCGCCGCCGCCGCCGCCGCTGGACGGCGTGGCCAGCGCGTCCGGGAGGATGCCGATCCGCGCCCACGACACGCCCAGGTCCGCAGAGACGCTGCCGCGGTTCAGCACTGTGACGAGCCGGTCGCCGTTGGACAGGCTCTTAGTCAACACATCCCACGTGCCATCCTGGCTGACTAGTGTCGCCTGCTGCACCAGTGGGTCCTGGTTCACGGCGATGAGCTCCCGGTTCGTGAGATACTCGATCTGCGGCGCCGTGAGTTTCATCACGTCCGTGCTCAGGATCAGCGGCGCGCCGAGGCTCGCCCACAGCGCAAAGTGGCTGCGCCGCTCGTCCTCGGTGTAGTCAAAGTGGTCCACGTTCAGGAAGTCCGGGTCGTTCACGAAGCCGGCGCGCTGGAAGCGCGCCAGCCGGACCTCCTGGCCGTAGTTGAACAGGACCGAGTCCCAGCCCGTGATGTCGGGCCAGTAGCTCGTGCTGTTCCACACCAGTGAGTCGCGCGAGTGCCGCGCCAGCTGGCCCAGCTGCGGTACCCACCCCATGACCTCGTACCAGCTTGTCAAGTTGCCCGCCTCGGCGAAGTACGCGGGCGCCGACTCGGAGAAGACCATCGGCTGCGGCAGCGCGGCGAGCACCTCGGCCCAACGCCCGTACACGGCCCGGTACGTCGCCTCGCTCGCATCCGGCACCATGTGGCACCCGTCCAGCTTCAGGTAGCTGAAACCCCATTCGGAAAACGTGCGCGCGTCGAGCTCCTCGTGCCCGGACGCGCCCGGGTACCCGCCGCACGACAGGTTGCCCGCGTCGGTGTAGATGCCGGGCGCGAACCCCTGCGCCTTGAGCGCCGCGGCCAGCCACGGCAGGCCGCGCGGAAATTTGGCCGGGTCCCACTGCATGGAGCCGTTGGCGGCGCGCGCGGGCAGCGACCACGCGTCGTCGAGGTTGAGGCGCGTGTAGCCAGCGGCTTGCAGGCCGGTGGCGGCGAGGGCGGCGGCGGTCTGTAGGAAGAGGCTCTCGTTGAGGGCACCCATATAACGTGCCCAGCTGTTGAAGCCCATAGGGGGCAGCGGGGAGAGGACGCCCGGGGCGGCGGCGGCTGCGGCGGCTGCGAGGAGAAGTTGAGCGGCCATTATGCGGAGCATGGCTGCATGGGCTGGGGTGAGGTGGAGAGTGGTGAATGAGCGCGATCAAGATCAGGGGGCCATTTCAGAGTGCGAGAATGCGCCTGGATGAGATGGGTTAAGTGGAGGAGGCTCTGGTTGGTGACCAGTACAAATGCCTTGTTCCACCGAGACTCATCCGCTGCCCACCCCCGAGTCTCCCATGGACTACTGCAGGTCTGGTAACATGCAGGACGCCGGGGCGGTGAGCTCCGCTTTTCACCCTGCCCCCTGTCTCTCCCATACCAATAATCCGGTATGTCCACAGCCCGCTGGCGCCCTACCAGAGCAAGAAGGGCCACGGACAGGTCGCCATGGCGTGCCACGTCGCGGCCGCCGAGGGCCTGGCGCATGCCTGGGTCGACACCTGCTGTGCGAGTCCGTCAACTCCATGTTCCGCTGGTACCGCCGTGCGGCCAAGTGCTACGTGGACCTGGCGGACTTGCTGCCGGCGCGGCCTGGACAGACGTGGGAGGCCGAGCTGAGACAATTTCGGTGGTTCACGCGTGGCTTCACGCTGCAGGAGCTGATCGCGCCGGGCCACACCGACTTCGACGGCGGGTGGACCCTCCGCACCACGAAGAAATCGGCCGGCCGTTTGGCGGAGATTACGGATGTTCATGTCGACGTCGTGAGGCACACGAAGCGCCTGTGCTTGGTGCCGATTGCGCAGCGGATGTCGAGTTCCCTCTGTGCTTCTTTTGATGGAGGCTGGACATGCGCACCGTGACCTGAATAATGGAAGGTCGCACAGTCCCGCTTGCTATGCGAGGAAGTAAGCACATTGAATGGATGGGGTCCAAGGAAGGATTCAGCCTGGAGGTAGCTGCAACGTTGCACTGTTGTTGGTTGCTCTGTCGTGGTTGCTCTGTCAAGATGATGATCAGGAGGAGGATGCCAACAGTGCAAGCCTTGACAAGAACAACGGCCCTAACCCTAATCCAGCCTGCGGCCCTAACCCTAATCCAGCCTGCGACCCTAACCCTAATCCAACCTGCCCCCTCCTCCTTCTCTTGAAACCCCCGTTATCGTACCAACCCCGGCTTCTCAAATACTAACCACCCTTCAGACCGATCCCCACGACCTTCTCGTCCACCATCCCCCACCATCACCATGGCAGCCCCATCCCTGCTCGAGCGCCTCAACCGCGACGGCTTCGTCGTCATCCCCTCCGCCATCCCGCCCTCCCAACTCACCGCTCTCCGCGCCGCCGCCGCCACGGTCACCGCCCTCGCGCGCGCCGGCCTCTGGCCCGATGTGCGCACCCTGCCCAAGCAGTTCCCGCCCTGGCCGCGCAACTCGCCCGCCATCGCGCGCCAGCACGGCATCTGGGGCGTGCAGGGCCTGCTGCATCCGGACCTGCTGCCGCACGGCGGCGCCGCCTTCGCGGCGGCCTACTTTGGCGACGCGCTCGTCGCGCCCACCAAGGCGCTGCTGCTTCCGCAGGCCGGCGGTGCCGGCGGCGGCGACGACGCGCTCGTCATGGAGCTGCTCAACCTGCTCGTGCGGCCCGACGCGGACTTTGCGCTGCGCTGGCACCGCGACGACATCCCCGCCGCGGCGACGGCGGCCGAGGAGCGCGCGCGCCTGCAGCGGCCCGCCCACTCGGCGCAGTGGAACCTGGCGCTGTACGACGACGCGAGTCTGGTGGTGGTGCCGGGGAGCCATGCGCGGGCGCGCACGGAGGCGGAGCGCGCCGCGGATCCGTGTGGAAGGGCGATGCCCGGGCAGCTGGTCGTGGCGCTGAAGGCGGGCGACGTAGTGTTCTACAACAACAACATCCTGCACACGGGCTGGTACTCGTCCCAGAAGGAGCGGATGACGCTGCACGGGAGTGCTGGGCATGTGGCCGGGTCGGCGTTGCGGGCGCGCAATGTGCTGCAGCATGGGGTGCGGGACTGGATCGATCGGGTGGACTTTGGCCACCTGGACGGGGAGACGCGGGTGAGGGCCGAGAAGATGAAGGCGAATTTGGTCAAGATGGGGCGGGAAGCTGGGGATGTTGGGTACTCTTTGGATGGCTGATGCGGCGTGTAGGGATCGCTTCGCTTCAGGGTGGAGTTGTGAACAGTATCTGGTGCAAGTTCCGTGTCCAGTTGCCGCCGTTCCATCAGCCCACTGCTGACTTCTATTATATTGTCTGCCACACCCAGCCCTTCCTTACAGCACTGGAACAGCTGCAAGGAAATCAAGAAAGCATGCGCATCTCAGCCCTCTATTCCCGCCGCCGCCGCCCAGAAGCCTCCAATTCAGAAGACTCGAGTCCGCGACGGGCGGATGAGAGCATCACCAGTCCGCAACGGGCGGCCACGGGTTGAAAGGGGGAAATAGCGAAAAGCAAGAGGGGGGGGGTCAAGCTACCCCAGGTCCCAAACAAGCCACCAGAGCCTCAAAACGGAATATAAAACAGAATGTTCGCAGCCTGTTCGTAAGATCAAAACCCACGTCTGTTTGCAACTCTACAAACAAATGTTGGTAGACCTCAAACACCACCACTGAATCATATGCGCAAATAATATAACTCATGATGGAACGGTGGTGATTGCAGTGCAGTAAGTCAACTTTACTGTAAGTAAAGTTGACTATACCGAATGCAAGTTGAGTGTATTGTTTTGTGGGTCTACTGTATTGACTGCAAGTCAGGTACAGTATGCGCCCACTTCACACTAGGGCACGGGCCAAGCAATTGGCCATACAAATTACTGTGCAAACCGGCTAGCGGTCTGCCAAACCTAAAACAATATATCCACCACTTGACCACGCGATACTACTCTTACTTCAACCTATTCGAATCGACAACGTTGTAACGTCTAAAGTCCTACCAACACTGATCAGTGCATATTAGGTTAAGTACAGATAAACTAAGTAAAAGAAAAAGCTACTTTCTGCTTATGTTTTACATTAACGTCAGGGTAAAGGAAAGATTCTTATAAAAGATATTTACTACTGCGTCAGTTTCTGCGGCAGTAAGTAAAGAAGACTTCTGAATTGCGTCAGTCTTTACGGTAGTTTGAAAGTAGCGATGGTATTGCTATCAAAAACAGCAAAAAATCTTTGTGTCCTTAAAGATAAACGTTAAGATTAACCGTTAAAAGTTTCAAAGATCATCAAGTCAGCAAACGGCTAAGTCAATACTACTACGGGTGCTACTATTGCAAAACCGACTAAATTTCACGCTATTTAATCACAAACAACAATAAACAACCTTCATCCTTACTTTTTACACTAAATTCTGCCTTTTATACCAACCTTTCCCTCTATACTACTTTTTTTTCCCTCCCCCCACATTATGGGATATCTAATTATCAATATCGTTACACTAAGTAAAAATACCGAGGATCGCTAAGTTGCGCAACTCTACACTAAATTACCAAGTCACTATACACCCAAATCGTTAAGTTCCCTTAGCTAAACTATCAAGTCCCTATACTACCAGAATTAACATCGACTTGCCAGCTAAAACGTTAAAATGAACAACCAAAAAAAAATCAAAAAAATCCAGGCTCTTGAATTCCTCTTCCATAAAAATTATAATAAGAAACCTTGGAGGAAAAACGTTAATAAAAACTTGACTGAAGAGTACCTAATCCACTTTGTTAGTTATTATATTCTCGACCAAAATGGTGACTAAAAATTTAACCGCAACGTTTATACTTTCCAAAAGTTCTGTAAATTTTTTACCAACTAAACTATTGATATGTTAAAGACGATTCAAAAAGGTATCAAGTCTCAACTAACAATAAAGTTTGAATGATTAGGAATCTACATGCCAGCTAAAATCTTAACTAAATTGGTATAAACTCTCTTCGCATTTGCATAACTCAAAATATACCCCTAATATCCTCATCCTTAAGACCGATAGGGCAAAAAAAAGGGTGTTAAGGATTTTTACGCCTTTATATACGTTTAAAAGGGTCATCACCCTTAAATCTTTTATTAAGTCAAGCCTTCAACCTTCTTGTTGGCACCAATTCTTTATACGCCAATGATGAGGAACTTGTTAATCTGTTCAGCAGCTTAGTATCTCTATGTAATAGCATGGAGTATACCTTTGGCAGTAGCAAGGTATATGAAGCAACAGCTGCAAATACAATAAAAGGAATTAACGTCAGCGCTATTTAACAGTTAATTAAGAAAGATTGTTAAGTTCTTCAAAACTTTCTTTAATATCGTTAAATTCCTCTTGCCTTTAAAAAATTGTTTTAAAATCGTTAAAGTTTTTGTTATAATAGTTAAAACCCTTAAGACGAAACTTCCTATAGCAGGTACGCCTATATATACGAATTTACTACAATTTTTACCACATGATTTTACCTATTGGATTAAAAAATTAGTAATTGCCTCTACTTTCGTAACTTGGAGGCTTTAGGGTTTAAGTTGATGGTAGGAAATACTATTAATGACTGAGATGATTATTGTAACTTTTCTCTTAAACTTGTCAAAATAGTTAAAATTAATTATAAACTTTTTATGGACTTTGCGAAAATTTGGAACGATATAGAAAAGTAAAATGGTAAGTTTTATAAACTATATAACACAAACATAATGCCTTTTTAAAATATTTGTAAGTAGATAAAGGTCCCTCCTTTCTGTTTTTACTTACTATTTCCTGGAGTTTTCATAAGGTACGCTAAGTATTATTATCTAACCTCTCTAACAAAAGTAAGAACTTTCCGGGAAATTTACGATAACATAAAAAGTCATTTCAAATACAACGTCCACCTGACGAAATATTATATGAATTAGGTTACGACGAGGTAAACAACAATAATAATGAAAAAGAAAAAAAGAGGAAACCCCGATAAATGTTTTTGATAAAATATATAATAAGTTGTTATTGTATTAATAAGTAATGAAAAAAACACATATTGGCGAAGTTATATTTCGCGAATAGGTATAGGTAGCTATTACGGGTATGAACGAGTTGGGATACGCTTTACAACATCTAGATACTACCTGTAAAGGTTTTTTCAGCTAATTAATGTTTTCGATTATAACTGTAATAGCTCGTACGCCAAACTCGATCGATATATATTCCCAAGTTGATAATTTTCGCGATTAGGATTAAGAAGACCATATTATGGTACACTATATTGATCGTAAGTACGGGTGACCCTAGCGTTCAAAATTTGATTTAAAGTTTTTGAATTGAATGTTATAACTATATTAGCGTTAATTACAAGGGGAAAAAATTAACTGACTTGGTAACTATATGAATTATTATCGTAATAGAGGTAAAAAGTATTAAATTTATTATAAGTTTCATTATTAATTGATTCGTTATCTTTCCGCCAAATGTTATAAATAATGATTAATATATTATACCTAATACCTTACTATTTTTATGTAAGATTACCTTGATTAAATAGTAGATTGCGAAGATAAAGAGGCTATTAATGATAACGGTATGCCTAAGTAAGTTACGTAGTACAAAAATACTACCCCTAACGTGACCCAATAACTAACTAACTACGTCTTTTTGTATCGTTTAAATGGTAAAAACCTTTACAATTACTCTGATCAATCACCTGCTCCTTAATATATCTTTAAACTTTGCGATCATTATACAGACCACACGTTTCAGAGTATTATACCATATATAATGGTAGAAAAGTACTTAACAAGGGGCTATTCACAATATATGGCATTGCGAAAGGAAAGAATTATTTCTATAGAAATCAATCGTTAAAATATTGGTAAAACCAAAGTTAATATCGGTTTTGGTAAATAACGATTGTAATTGGAATTAACAACCATTTAAATTATTATTAGGCAAATAACGTTTTACATTTTTAAATCTTTTACTTCATTCTTTTTTTAATTAACAGATATAAATATCTTTGACATTAATTTCAACGTTAACGTTAACGAACTACTTAAAAACAGCCAAAGTTTACCTTTTGTTTCTAAATATAGGTATTTTTAGTTCTATTTTTAAGGCCCAATGATAACGGTATTAAATGTAACGAAGTTATAAATACGTTAATTACACCAAAGTTTCAATTACTCAACTATTGACAAGTTATGTTAAGTCCTCAGATACGCAAAGTACAAAAATATAGAATACTTTACTTTCGAGGCTATTGAAAATCTTTGTTACTATTATTAAATATATATCTTACCCGCCCAAATATCCAATTTTATATCAAAAACGATAAAGATTTTAATCATAAGATTATTTGTAACGTATTTTATTTGAACAACAAGTTTATTTTTACGTTATTAATTCTTTACACTCTTTTTACAGAGCCTAATTCCTGAAGTTTTTTTCAGTAAAAGATACGTAGAAAACATTAAGGATGTTATTAATTAATATGTAATGAAGCTTATTAAATGTCGTTATTTACAATAACAATAACAATTTTGCAGCGATGGAATTTTAAGCCGATACGAGATAATAGAGATTTAGTATATATAGGTACTTATTAAGATTTACTGAAGTATTGGAACAGTTGAAATGGCATACGTATTACTTTGTAAGGCGTATAATATTTTTACGTTAGATATTAAAAGTTTTGCAAATTAGAAGACATGCCTTTAGATAGCGGTAAAGGAATTAAGTCAAATTTTGAGCCTTAATAGATTATTATTAACGTTATTGGTATTTAAAAAATATCCTTCTTTGACAAGTAAATCTCCACCATTAGTAAGTACCTAAAAAATGATGTTATTATACGGTAAGGCTCTGAAGAAATTGCCGGGGAAAAAAACATACCGTTGAGTCAATAATGCCCTTAATACTAAAAATAGCACCTAGACAATGAACTTACTCTTTTTACCATTGTGAAGCGAAATTAACGTATAGTGAGAACCTGGTAAATATAATAACCTATTGAAAATCTAGAATATCATTAACCCTAAAATAGTTTTTGAAACTTTGAACGGTCTTACGACGTTTTGGACAATTAAAATTGAAACTTATATGAATTCGACTAAAGATAACGATAACGATAAATATAATTAAGCTAAATGAACCACTTAACATAATTCTCCTCCCCTTCTAATTGACAAATTAATGAAATGTCGACGATAAGATTGACTATTAAAGAAGGGGAATGTTAAAACCAAAGAATATATATTAGACTATATTTATCTTATTACTTGAGTTAGTAGGAAAGAGAAAGATAACCAAAACTTGGTCGTTCAGCTCCAAATATAAGGAATTATCAAAACCTCCGCCAGGTTTTTGGAGTAGAGAAATAAGGTTAAAATCAATAAACTTTTCACTTGAAAAGTCGCATAATTTGTATCCAAACGCGACTTTAACCTTTTAAACCTAAATGTTATGATCTTGAAATCGAGAATTATATATAAGGTTGAAGAAAAAACAATGGGGCGACAGTACGAAAAATAAAGTTTAATTGTTTAAAGATATAGTAATAAAAGTAAGACTGAGATTCTCACGTAATCACAAAAGATTTTTTAAAAATCACATTTGGTAATCGCTTTAACAACAAGTTTATTAGCCAAAACTAATAAAAAATACTTTTAATAACTACAATGTTACCTTAATGTATATATAGTTAACAATTTATTTATAAAGAATTGGTTTATTAGAATTACCATAGGAATTTCGTGATAAATACCCTTTAGAAACGATTTTCTGATGTATTAAGTTATTGTATAGATTAGTTTAAAAAAATTGATTGGTTTTTAACCTATTAGTTGCATTTTAAATTAAAGCTACGTATAAAAATTTCAACTTACAACCCGTTTTTATTAATTACATAAAATGAATATTTCTACTTGTTGGGTATGCAAATTAATGATACCCTCTTTTTCAAAACCGTTAGATTTATAGCATCGGAATAATAGACGATGAAAGATTTAAAGTTTTGAAATTGCAAACCGGTTTGGATTTTAATGAAGGGTAACTATTTATATTTTAATAGATCGTCAATTTTCATTCATTATATTCATGATATTAACATTTACCTGAAATTAAGTTAAAAGGGCTCTCATATTAATTTAGCTAGAATTGACAAGATTAACATAGCTAACAATCAAATATATCTAGAGTAATGTACCTACATCAGTTACATCGCTACTTTACATTAACCTAAATATTTTTATAACCTATCGATTATAGTATAAGAGTAAAACTTAACAGAAAAAGATTACTATTGTTGAAATAGGGGGTTGAAGTGGTAGATAAAAAATCTAGATAGAGGGATTAATATAGTTTCGGTTGATTTATCGAAAGCCAAATTAATAATTTTTACGAATAGCTTCTTTGAAAATAATAGCGACCTGTCGTTACAGATTATATTCATTATAACGATCGTTTATAAAGATAGGTTATAAGAAAACTAGTTTGAAATCATTGGAAACCTCATTTATAAGACTTATGTTAAGTTCAAAGAATTATTTGAAATATGTTAATTTTAGAAGTTTATAACATAATGGCTGGTTTTAATGTAGGGATAGCGATATGGAAAACCCACAATATTGTTACCAAATAGCTTAAAATTATTTTCATTCTGGTAGTTATTTATATCTATTCAAAGAGCCTGTTAGAATACTTTTTAAACCCCGAACATATTAAAGAAAACCGACAGATAATAGAAATAATAATATTCTATAAAACTTATAAAAACAGGTAGATTGAGAAATTTAAATGTATTAATAGTAAAGAAAATCTAGTCAGTATTATAATGAAGTTAACGTCAAATAAAGCTATGAAAAAGTTTGTGGATAGCAATAGGTTGATTATACGAATCGAAGGTTATGTTAAAAGGCCAACTAACAAATTTAAGTTACATGCTGGCAAATAGAGGTACCTTGGTAAACTAGAAAATTGCTGGAGAATTAAAGCCGGCGACTTAATAAATTAATATAGTTAAGTTAGAGATTTTTATTCGTTTGTAGCGAAAGATCTGTTTTAGGGAATTAGTAAAGTTGAAGCTCAAAACCGGAGGCAAATTAAAATTAATTTTCTTGTGTAACTAGTAAGGATCTGATTGGTTAAGAAGGAGGAAATTTAGTAGTTACTGGAAACGATTGGTCGACCACACTGGTATGTACGTACAAAACAAAAAGCTGCTAGTGTTGGAATAATAGTAATTGCAGTGCAATAAGTCAACTTTACTGTAAGTAAAGTGAACTACACTAATTGAAAATCAACTGTATACTTTTATAAGCTTACTGTAAAGTTAAGTACAATATGTACACACTTTATACTAGAGTACGGGCTAAGTAATTGGCCATATAAATTATTGTGCGAACTGCCTAGCGGTTTGCCAAACCTAGAACAATACATCTACCACTTAACTATGAAATACTTCTGTTACTTCAACCGATTTGAATCTACAACTTTGCGATGTCGAAATTCTTAACAATACTATACTTATTGATTGTAGTAATAGGTGATAATAATTTAAGCATATTTTGTATACAAAGTTACAATATATTTTCATCCGAATTATTAATTTTATGTTAATAGAGAGATTTGTTATTGAGGATTGAAATGTCCAAAATTACATGTTTATCAAAACTTTAGTTAAAGGTTAATAGTTGGATTTTAACGGATTGTTAATCCTTATATCTACTAGTAATGTTGTTCATATCGAATACTTTTAAATATTGATAAGACTAATGTTGTTAAAGCTTAGCAATACCTTAAATAGTTCTTTTATATTAATTATATTGCAAGTTTATATTAACCAACTGTATTCTACGATTCATAAGTTTTAATATCAGCCTAAACCTAAGTAATAAGTATTTCAATCGTTTTAATAAAATTTTAAATTAGTAGGACACAATTTTAATCAAGAAATTAATTTTTTTTTTCCAGAGATTTATGAATTACAAATTTAATAATCTTCATAAACTATTGTTTTGCTAATGACGTCAATTCATCGTTATATATTGAATTTTTCAGAATAATCGTTGATAAGGATAATGTGGATATTACTATATACCCCCATAGATAGTATACATAGACCAAATAGCAGTGCATTGTATTGTAGGATGCACTCCTGCAGGGTGCACGGTAACGTGTCACGCTGTAGGCTGCATCCTTGCAAGACGCAAAGTACATCATGCATGGATCAGTCTGGAATAGTTATTTCAAATCGAAGGCAATGCGTGGATCGGTCTAGAAGGAGTATTCCAGAGTGATACGCTCTGGGTGAAGGGCTTATAAGCCCTCACCTGTGGAGTATACCTTTGGATGCTTCTTCTTAACATATCATCTTACTTTATACTACAACTACCAATCATTCTGATTACTCTTCAAAGACCTTATGTTCACGTGAATATTATAGGCTTGAGACCTTACCGACAGATAATATATAAAATGACTAGTTTTATATTATCGATGTCCTTATTTATAAAATGTTTATTTAATACAAAATGGTTCTATAAAATGTATTTACTTCGAAAGTTTATGATATAATAACAAGAGTTTATATAGGTATTTTTACGTAGGAAGCCTTTAATATCGTTACCAAATAGTTGAAAATTCTCTCTATTTCAGTTGTTATTTCTAAAAAAAAAAAAAAAAAAAAACTCACAAAGCTTATAAGAATTCGTATTTGAATTCGGAATAATTGATAAATACGTTTCATAATTAAGATTATAGCTTTTTGTAAAGTATACAAAATTGAGAAAATTAAGGAATTTCAATGAATTGATGGTAAGGATAATTGTGCCGATGCTATAACGAAGGCTACATTAAACAAACCTTTCAAAAGGTTTGTGAATATTAATAATTTGATTATTTGGATTAAAGACTATATAAATATGTAACCTTTCAAAACTAAAGTACGTACCGAAGGAAAGAAAATTAAACAAAGGAGACTTGGTAGACTGGAAAACTGCCAAGTCAATAATACTAACTTTTTCAATTGGCATAGTTGAGATTTTGTATAAAAGAGTGTTGAAAGATTTGTTTCAAGGCTTACAAATAATAAGTAATGGGAGTGTAACATTGAATGGAACAAGAAGAAAAGTAGAAACTATTTTCGTTACCAATCAGTTATATTATATAATATATTGACACCACAAAGTACAAAGTCGCTAGTATTGGGATAACAGTCAATTACAAAAACTACAAGTTGATTGTTTGGTACCTATTTAACAAAAACTTGGAGATAAGCTTTAATATATACAAATTAAGGTGTAAGCTGGCTAGTAACTTGCCTAACTTAAATCTTGCATCTATCATTTTACTTCGTAATACCACCTGTAACTTTGAATACAATTCGAATTAACAATTTGTTACAATAACTGTAAATTTGAATACAATTCGAATTGACAAATTGTTAGAATAACTAAAGGTTCATAGGCAAGGCTCCCCAACAAATCCCGTGGTTTTTGAATTGCGTTCGATGAGTTTAAGGGTAATAGAAAAATCGAAAGAATATGCAGTTTGTTAAAAATTCATTATATATAAAGATCAATTGTGAAATCAAATCAAATTTATTGACGATTACACGAATAAAGCAATAATATAAGTTGATTTTATAATTCATTTATTTCAATATAATTTATTTGAATAAAATGAAATAATATCTTTCAACGTTTATTGAACTTTCTATTTATTCTTTAATTCAACCAATTAATGAAACTTTTATTATCATAGGAAAATAAAATATAATAAAGATTTTATCCGTTATTATAAAGATGTTTAGCATAATTTTCTACCAATAGAATAATGTTACTAATGGGTTTCACTTACGGTTTTTTTTTCAAACAACAAAAAGTCAAATTAAAGATATATAATCCCAGGGAATGGTTTTTTTGCATATTTTAACGACGTTATCAATACAGGTTTTCCTATAATAGAGAGTAAATCATTCTTAAATTTTACATTTGATATAGAAAAATATTTTAGAACTTCTACAAACTAATTTTACATTAACAGTATAACAAAACACTTTAATTTTAGTTTATGAAGATGAGAATCATTTTGTATAACGTTTTCAACATATTTATAACCGGATATTTGAATAATATTGAAATTCAATAGTTCTTTTTGAAACGAATTGAACCTTAAACAATCATATTAATATAAATTGAACTTGAAACGTTTATATCGATGCATATAAATTAAATTTATAATGAAGAATTTATGGTTTATAGACCTCTATTTTTTGTATATGGTATATAATTGTGTTGGAATAATATTACATGCAGTGCAGTAGGTCAACTTTACTTACAGTAAAGTTGACCGTACTTCAAATGTATTGTTTCGTGCGAACTTACCGCATTGAGTATAAGTCAAATGCAGTACGCTTTACTTCACTCTAGGGTACAGGCCAAGCAATTGGCCATACAAATTGCAATGCAAACCGGCTAGCGTTCTGACAAACCTAGAACTATACATCCACTATCTAACTATGCAATACTACTATTACTTCAAAGACCAATCGAATCGACAACATTGCAACGTTTAAGGTCTACCAACACTGATTAGTGCTTACCTGCCTATTGGGGTAGCATAGATAAGTTAAGTAGAAGAAAAAGCTACTTTCCGGTTACGTTTTACATTAAACGGTGGTTAAGGTAAAGGAAAGATTCTTACGAAAAGCCTCTATTAGTATTGCGCCAGTCCCCAATGGAAGGAAAATAGAAAAATTTTTTGGGTTACACCAGTCCACAACGGCAATCTGAAAGTAAACGATGGTATCGCTACTTAAAAACACTAAGAAATCTTCATTGATCCTTTTTAAAAACATTAAGATTAACAATCAGAAGTCTTAAATTTTGGCAATTTGGAAAATAGCTAAGTTATTACCCCTATGAGTGCTACTACTATAAAGAAAACGACTAAGTCACATAGCCTCCAACTACAAATCACCTTCACCCTTTACCACTAACAAAAATTTTTGTCTTTACCCTTTACATCAAATTTTTGCCCTTACTTTACTCTTCTCACTCCCTACACTACACCAATCGTCAAGTTTGCTGCTTTAAGCGAAAACACCAAGTCACGCTAAAAAAACCATGTTGCACGACCTCACGTCAAGTCACCAAATCGCCAAATCGCTAAGTTCCTATGCGACTTCACGCCAAAACACCAAGTCCCTCGCTTTATACACCCTACAAGTCCTATACAAGCCAAAACCTCAATATTTCTACCGCCAACGCCGATTTTATAGCCATCACTAACCTCGAGAGGAAAAAAGAACTTAAAGCAATTGTACCTGTCTTCGTAAAACACTACAATAGTGATCTTTAGGAAGAAAATATTAACGAAAACTCAACCGAAGGATATTTTACCAACTTCGTTAGCCGCTATATCATTAAACAAGACGGCGGCGAAAAACGTGACCACGGTAACCGTGCCTTTCGAAAATATCATAAACTCTTCAACGACTAAACTATTAACATATAAAAGAAGATTTAAAAAGTAGTTAAGTGTCACGACTCAAGCATGATAGCGGGTCAGGAAGCAAGCCAGTGTGCAGCTGAGTTCGAAGTCCAACACATCAGGCGGAGAACACCTTTCCTTTGTTAGCGGAAATGACTAAACCAATCATGTGATTAGAATTAGTGGAATCAGCACTGATCCAAGTGATTCAGTACTGAAAACGGTATGAAGGCACAGATATATAAGGACACAGTCATCAACACATAGATAGCATTTCCTTCATAGCTCTTCAGTTGTCGATCTAAGTATTCGGTCTCAGTATATTCTGAATAGCCTCACGGCTTTTGATCATTACTTGCATGGTTACGATATTGTTCATTCAGCACCTCTGCTACCTTCTTGATAATATAAACCCACTGACACCTTCTATATACTTACGGGTATTTAGTGTAATCATTACATTAAGTTTAAGCAAAAAAAACTTGAATGCTGAGGGATTTACGTGCCAAAAAAATCTTTATAAGGTTGGCAAAGACCTTATTCAACTTGACCTAACTTAAGAAATACCTTTAAAACCTACGGCTTAAAGGAAAAAGACGTTAAAGAACCTTAACGCCCGTATATACGATTTAGAAAACCTCCACTTCACCCCTTTTAACTAAGTTAAACCTTTTTATGTATTAGCTATAAGGAACCTATTAACCTGCTTAGTAGTTTAGTACCACTATGTAATAATACGAAATATGCCCTTAGAAGTGGCAGGATACTTAAAGAAATGGCTGCCAATATAGCCAGAGGTATTGACGTTAGCATTTTACATTAGTTAATTAAAAAAAATCGTTAAACTTTTCAAAACCTTTAAACAACTATCGTCCATTGGCAATTCAGTTGCCAAACCCTTTAAGATCTTTAAAAACCTTCTCCCTTTAGATACACTTACACGCGTGAACCCACGACAGGTCCTATTACAAGGCTTTACCCCTTGGGCTAAGTGACTAATAATTACCCTCAACACTATACTTCGAAAGCCCTAAGGCTTAAACTATTAGAAAACACGACTTAAGATTAGGATAATTATTGCGACCTTCCTCCAATACCGATTAAGATAGTAAACATTAACTAAAAACTTATAAAGGACTTCGCCAAAATCTAAAATAATATAGAAAAGTATAACAGAAAACCTTACAACCTCTTCGATATCAAAATAATACCTTTTTTAAATATCTACAAGTGGATAGAGGTCACACTCTCTGGTTTTTACTTACTATTTCCAGGAATCCTTATAGGTTACGCCAAAGACTATTATTTAACTTTTCTGACGAGCACCACCAAGTTTCGCGAAATTTACGATGGTATAAAGGGCTATTTTGAATACTACATCCACCTCATACAATATCATATAGACTGGGCTATTACAAGGTGAACTACAATAATAGCAAAGAAAAAAGAAGATAAATCACTAATAAATATTTTTAATCAAATGTTTAACAAGTTAATAATATGCTGAAAAGAAATAGGGAAAACCTATACTGGCGAAGCCATACTTTGCGAGCAGATACAGGTAACAATTTTGGGTTTAAACGAGTTCATATACTCCCTATAACGCACAGATGCCATTTTCTAAGGCTTTTTTAGCTAGTTACGCTCCTCCTTTGCCATCGTAATGGCACGCACACCAAACTCGCTCGATATTTATTTTCAAGTCGGTAACTTTCTTAACGTGGATAACGAAGACTTTGTGATGGTTTATTACGTCGGCCGCAAGTATGAGCACCAATAACGCCTAAGGTTAAGCCTATTAATCTCAGCCTCAAACTAAAGGCAATACTTATGTTAGTGCTAATAAGATTTAGACGACCTGTCGACCGTAAATACTATCGTCGTAATAGTAGCAAAAGATATTAGATTTATAATAAGGCTAGCTGCTAATTAACTCGACACTTACCCACTAAACGTAACAATAAGAAATTAACGTATTATGTTTAGTACATTATTACTTCAGAATAAAATTACTTAAATTGAGTTGCAAACGTTAAAGGCAATAAGTTAAATAACGTTGTTAATTCTCTTGAGAAAATCAAGTAATACGAAGATGTTACTCCTAATATAGCAGCTTAATAACTAGTCAACTATATATTTTTATACTGTTTAGGCGGTAAAACCCCTTACCTTTACCTTAATCATGCCCTCATTCTCGTATATACCTTTAATCTTTATAATCGTCATACGGATTATACGTTTTAAAGAATTATGCCAAAATTGGGGTGGTAAGGTAATTAATATGAGGCTATTTGTAATATGAGATATTACAGAGGAAAAGCATTATAGTTACTAAGATTAATCGTTATAATGCTAATAAGCCTAAAGTTGGCTTTAGATTAAGCGAATAATTATCGTTATTAGGAATAACGGTAGTTTAAACTATTGTAAAAGCAATTACGTTCTATATTCTTAAGTCTCCTACCCCTTTCTTACTTTGCTTAAAGGATATAAAGACTCTCAGCATTAACGTTATCGTTAACGTAAACGAATTTATTAAAATATCTGGAGGTTTTCACTCGCCTTTAAGTAGGAGTACTTATAGTTTTATCTTCAAGGCCCGAAAACAGTAGTATTAAACTTGACGAAGCTAGAAATACGTTAATTACACCAGCGTTTTAACTACCCAGATATTAACAGGCTATATAAAGTCTTAAAGTCTGTAAAGCATAACGATGGGAAATACATTGCCTTCAAAGCTATGAAAAGGCTATATAACTACTGTTGAACGCATATCTAAACCCCCCGTAAATATAAATTTACATTAAAGAACGATAAGTACTTTAACTATAATATCTTTATTAATATATTTTACTTAAATAATAAGCCTACTTTTTACTTCGTTAATTTTGTAGTCTCTTTTTACGAAGCTCAATTCCTAAAATCCCTTTTAATAAAGGATACGTGAGAAATATTAAGGATATTATAAATTAATATATACTTAAGTCTACTTGACGTCATTATTTACGATAATAATACCAACTTTACGGCGACGAAGTTTTAAAAAAAAATTAAGATAATAGGTATTTAGTACAAACAAATACTTGTAAAAGCCTCCTGAAATATAGGAAAGGTTAAAAGGGCATACGTTTTACTTCGTCAGGTGTATAACATCCTTACGTTAAAGATTAGAAGCTTTACAAATCTATAGGCACGCCTACAAATGGTAGTAAAAAGCCTTAATAACACCTTAGGCCTTGATGGCTTAGTGCCAACGTTTTTAGTATTTAGAGCGTACCCACGTCTAACGAATGAATTTCCGCCTTCGGCAAGTATTTAAAAACGTATTACGGCATATAACAAAGAATCAAGGGAACTGCAAAGGGAATTAATACGCCGTCAAATTAATAACGCCTTTCATACTAGAAACAATCCTTTAACGATCGATGTATTTGCTTTACCATTATAAAATGAAGTCTTTGTATAGCAGAAACCAGGTAAATGGAAGGGGTTATATAAGATATTAAGTATTATAAACTTTAAAGTAGTTATTAAAATTATTAACGGCCTTATATCTTTTCTAACCATTTAAGTTAAGCCCTACATTAGGGGTATTAAAAATAAAGACTCTTAAACCTTCTAAGTAAAGCGACTGAGCTAATATAAACCTTCTTTATCCTTTATTAATGAGCCAATAAAACGCTATCAACGCGTGCGATCCCCGAAAAAGAAGGATAACGTTAAAAAAGAGGAATATATACTGGGTCGTATTTACAATACTACTTAGGTAAATAGAAAAGAAAAGGATAACGAAAACTTAGTATTGAAACTTAGAGTATAAAAGATTATTAAATCTTCCGGCAAACCCTTTGAAAAAAGCGATAAGTTCGAAATCGATGATTTACTAATTCAAGTAATTATATAATCTGTACCAAAAACCGACTTTAACCTTTAAAACCCGAATATTACAATCTTTAAAGCAAGGATTATCCACAAAGTTAAAAGAAAAACTACGGGACAGTCGTACGAAAAGTTATGACTTATCGCTTAAGAATACGGCGATAAAAGTAAAGAATAAATTCTTACGTAATCGCTAACGATTTAAAAAAATTACTAGTGTTTGGTAATTACCCTAATAATATTTTTACTAGTTAAAACTAAAAACAAGTTTACATTTAATAGCCATAACATTACGCAAATCCATATACAATTAGCAATGAATTTATAAAAGATTATACTGTTAAAACTGCTGCAAAAGCTACATGCTATCTACCCTTCAGAAATAGTAATACGATATATTAAACCACTATATAAGTCAACTAAAATAGGTATCCACTGGTTTCTAACCTATTAGTCGTATTTCAAAACCCGTTCAACAATAAAGTCGTTAATATACGATCCGCATTTAATAGTAACGTAAGAAAAAGACTTCAATATAATAGGTATATAAACTAACGACACTTTTTCCGTCAAAATGGTTAGCTTTATAGCATTGAAATAAGAAGTAATCGAAGACTTTAAATTTTAAAATTACAAGTCGGTAACGATATTAACAGAAAATAACCAATTTAACTTTAATAAATCGTCAATCCGTATACTTGGTATTTATACCGGCCTAAGCTTTCATTAAAAGGGTTAAGGCGCTGTTTTTATTATAATCAGCAAGACTAATAAGGCTAGAGCTTAACGGTACTTAGAATAACATAGACAGGATAGCTATATTATCACCTTATACCAACCGAAAACCTCTTACAATTTATCCATTACGACATAAACATAAACACCAACGGATAAAGATTTTAATCGACTAAATAAAAGGTTAAAGTAACAGATACGGAACCTAAACCGCGAAATTAATATAATATTAATCGATCTTTTAAAAGTCAAGTTAATAATCTTTACGGACGGGTCTTTTACAAACAACACCGATTTATCTTGACAGATCGGCTTTTTAATAACCCTCATCAACGAAAATAGGCGGGGAAATTAATTTAATATTATCGGTGCCCTAATTTACTAGACTTTCGTTAAGTGTAAAAAGATTACATAAAACGTACTGATATTAAAGGTCTATAGCATAATAGCGGGTTTCAACATAAGCATAACACTATAAGAGACCCTTAACCTTATTACTAGGTAGCTACGAATTCCTCCTATCCCGATAGTAATTTGTACCAACTTAAAAAGCCTTTTCGAATACCTTTTAAAATTCGGAACCACTAGTAAAAAGTGCCTAATAATCGATGTAATAGTACTCCGTAAAGCCTATAAAGCGAAGGGGATTAAAGAATTCCGATGGATTAATGGTAAAGACAACCCCGCCAACGTTATAACAAAAACATTACCAAACAAAGTCTTGGAAAGGTTCGTGGATAATAATAAGCTAACTATACGAACCGAAGGCTACGTTAATAAGCCGCCCAAATAACCCGGATCACGTAATGGCGAGCAGGAATATATCGGTAAATTAAAATATTATTAGGGGATTAATAATAACTTATTTAAGTGGTATGGTTAAAGTGGAAACCTATAAAGGTTTAAAACGAAAGAAATTTTCGTAGGAGTTAATAAACTCGGACCATGGAGCGGCAGAGCAATCAAGGCCGAATAGGGTCAATTTGCATGTAATTAGGTGTAATTCAATATGGGAGTTCACTAGAATTAACAGGGGTCTGACTAGTTAACGAAAAGGTAATTTAGTGGCAATCGAAAAAAATGGGCTAATCACACTAGCGTACGCGCATAAACTAAAAAGCCGCCAGTATTGGAATAATATTATATACAGTGTAGTAGGTTAACTTTACTTACAATAAAGTTAATCGTATTGGATGTAAGTCGAGTACAGTACGCTACACTTTACTCTAGGGCACGGGCTAAGCAATTAGCCATACAAATTACAGTGCAAACTAGCTAGCGGTCTGCCAAACCTAAAAGTATACATCCACCATCTGACCATGCAATACTATTGTTACTTCGAAGACCAATCGAATCGACAACGTTGCAACGTCTAAGGCCTACCAAAAAGTTGTATAATATATATAGTTTAAATGTCTTAACGTAACGCTATTTACGATTCGAAAAACGTCAATAATACATTTTTTTTATTTCACGACGTTATCAATATAAATTGAATCATTGTTGGAATAGTAGTCAATTGCGTCACAGTCAAGTTAACTATACCTACAGTTAGTTGATTGTACTGACTACAAATTGACTAAAGTTTGTGGGATTTGACTGCATTGACTGCAAGTCAAGTGCAGTAGGTGCCCACTTTCATGTGGGGTACGGGCCAAAGCAGTTGGCCATACAAATTAGCGTGCAGACAGGCTAGCGGTCTGCCAAAGTTGGAAGTAACACATCACCACTTTTTCAATGCAGCACCAGTTACTTCGACCAGAGATTCGAATCGACTACGTTGCAACATAAAGGCCTACCAACAGTCACATAGAATTTATTATTTGATTTATTATTTTAAAAGGGGGCATGGTTGTGGATTCGGAACCTTGTATTGAACGCGGGATATTGAATCGGGAATATCGGATCTGAAATACATATAAATTTTACAATTTCAACCATAAAACTAGTGTATCCCTAGTTCCATTTATTTATTTTTTGAATGTTTCCTTTAATACACCACATTCCAACCGCTTAAAAGATTTATCAATACTGTACTAGTGACCTGAATTGAAAGCCAGGAACCAAACAGACCCTTATTTATAATAGCGTCGAGGTCGGCTTTGCATGGCACGTTGTCTGAGGATTGCCAAGTAGCAAAGAATCAGATGGCAAAAACTTTAGCTCCATACTACAGGCCCAAGCTCAGATTTGCCATCTGTCGGGAACAGCTCCCTTCGACTTTGAGAGCAACATTCGATTACGCGGACCCTCGTGTCCTTGGGGAGCCAGACGAGACTAGGCTGTTCAATGTCTAGGAATCGCATCCCCAGGGATACTTGGTGGGATAATCGACCATCGGTTATTGGTCAACCTTGACGGCGGTGAACAGAATGTGTCCTTTCCAAACGCTGGGAGCATCGTGGACTGCTAGGTACACCCAAACGGAGACTGTACACAAGCGACACTCTTGGCGGCACATCAGCATCTGCAACAGATGATTGGGGACAGGGCATATTTTGAAAGTACACATTCACACCTAGTTTACCAGCCAAGAAGTCACGCGTCTGAATTTCACACATCATTACATTGAGCCGGGGTATGGAGAGCTCACACTCTCCTGGGGGAACACGTCCCTCATTTTCCCAAACGACACTCGAACATCATCCATCTGCCTCAGAGCGAAAACACGACAGCCATAAAACCAGCAAGCATCGCACAGCTGCCCGCAACAAACCGTCCAGCCCCCGCGGTGACCGGGCCCGTAGGCGACGGCGGCGCACCGGTGCCGGCCGGCACGGCGCCGGTGCCCTGGGGGGTGGTCTTGTTGCCGGAGGGGTAGTGCGGCGCGGGGACGGGGTGCGACGGGACGGCGGCCGGGTAGCCGGG
>JASMMZ010000009.1:6610343-6669671 GCA_038502455.1 Anisogramma anomala
GGTTATGGGAGCAATGGAACTATTAAAAGCGAAGGAACGAAGGTACGAATTATCGAGTAATTCACGGGGTGTATATGTAGGTGGGTGGCAAAGGTGGTCTAGCAAGAGAACAGCTTTGAAGGTTGGAAGAGAGGAGAAAAGAGAGTGAGAGTGAAAGGGGCGCATTGCGTCTCATTAAGTGGCATGAGGGTTTTTATGTGGTTCGTGGCACGGTTTTATTCTGTTTGCTCCCGTCGAGGAAAGGGATGGCAAGCACATGGACATGGGACTGACCGTTGACATTTGGCTTTGGGGGATGAGGCGACGAATAGGCGAGTCACTGGGCGGCGCTGACTCGAAGGGCCCCCTCCCCTAAGGGCGCTGTGCTGGTGGTGTTGAAGGCGCAGCGCAGGGCGTGAACGTCCAAATGAGCTGGCGAGATTGGGAAATTGGGCAGCGCGCATTGTTGCTGGCCGGCTTGGCTTGCGGAGGTGGTGCTAATTTCGTTGACTTTGTTCGCTACCCACTCGTGCGCATAGTCGCAACGTCCGTGGACCATGCTGGGAGCACAGGGACCATGGTAATTCCTCGGTACCACAATAGTATGTAATTAATCTTGTGATGGGATGTGTAATTTGGGTTGGATAGGCAACATAGGAGGAGTACTCGTACGTAGTATGTACCTGCATCTGTGGACCGGGGGCCTGCTGCAAGGTGCTGATTCGCGGGGCCTTGCTGAAATGAGGAAGTTTGTTGAGGTAGGATAAGGTTCTCTCCCCATCTTGAGCATGTTGTGAGCGCGCCAGCATCTTTGTTTGACCCCGCATGCGCATGGCGATGGTTCATGGCCATGACGGGGCTCGCCTCGAACGCTTGAACGCCGGAGTGCTTGAACGCTTGAACGCTTGACCATGCATGCAGCGTGGCTGGCGGGTGGTTCGTCGTCGCAAATTGATGGAAGGGGTGTGGCCGCCCGGCCCATGTCCCCAGATTTCGTGCGCCGAGTCGTCCAACATGCGGTGGAGACGCAGTGCGAACCTTGATCCCGCCAATCCAACTGTCTGGCGAGGTATGGCCTGGCCGCCAAAAGCTTGCCCTGGGGGCCCCCCAACGAGACGCCCAGATGCAGCTATGCCGCATGATTGCAGGGATCAAAATAAAATCAACAGGACGCCCGTCTAATTTGAGCGCCGATGGCGAGGTCGGCGCATGGAATCGTGCAACCAGATGTTTTGTTTGTGTAATAAATAAATAAACAGAATAATATGGGATGGGTCGTTGTTAGCGGGGTGGATACTCCTCCGCGCCAGGCGAGGAAGCGGAGTCAGCCTTTTCGGAAGACGGGCGCCCAAGAACGCCCCGGGGCTGCCTGTCCCTGGCTGGTCAATAACATACGTGCATAGTAGTACATACTACAGCGTTCGTTGCAAGAGGGCAGATGGCCCGGCCGCACCGTTGACGGCGGTCGGGGCGGAACCCGCTGTGTTGGGCATGTTCGTCCGATGCGGAGAGTTGATGAGGAAGCTCGTAGCGTGGTCGGTCGATGAGACTGTTTGGACCTAATCTGCCGGTCCGTGGCAACAGGGCGGCTTGGTGCAACTTGCCCCGTTCGCTGGTCCTAACCTGTGCGCTACGTGTGTGCCCTTTGTTATACCGGCAGGTGGCACCCGGCATTTACCCGGGTTTATGATGACACGCCACACTGCCCAGTTAGTTCATTTTAAAACAATCCATCATCGACCTTTCTACCTATTTTGATCACCACTCTGGTTGTTTTTTCATGTTATCCTTTTTTAACCGTTGTACAGGTGTTAACATTGGTGTTCTCGGAGAAACGGATGACTAGATTTTGCACGAACAATGTTTTTCGTTGACTTTAATCAAAACAGAACGTAAATAATAAAATAACCTAACTTTTAAACATATAATACATACTGCCGAACGGTTACAAACGGAGTTGATAACCATTAAATTGTTCTTTGGGAAATTTATACATATTAATCTGTTGGTATATCTTTATGATGTAAGTAGAAAAATACTTATTTAATACTACATAAAATAAGCATTGATTGTTGCATAGAAACACTAAGGACTGTTGTCAACTTAAAATAAGTTCGAGAAAATATTAGCGAGTATTTAAAAAGTGAAGGGCATGATTAATAGTTGAATTACCTCTAATACCATGATTTTTAAGGTTTATATTATATTAAAAATGCCCTTGTCAGCTGATGTTTTATTTATATTATTCATAGTGACATCTCAATCGTTTACCCTAATCAAATATAAGAAGCAAACTCAATGCGGTGATATGCTTTTCCGATTTGTTGGTATGTCTTTAAGTAGCTACGTTGTTGATTCGAATCGTTGTCAAAATGATAAGTATAGCATTGAATGAAGTTTGTTGTAAGTTTGAAGTTTGGCAGACCGCTAGCTAGTTTTGCATCTTGAGTTACTATAGACCGAAGCTTAGTCCATGCCCCAAATTGGATTGGGCACTTCAATTGCTTGCATACACAACCACAATAAACTGTTATACACCAAGAAAGTCAAGTAGAATGGCTGGCAACTAATAGGCGTCTTAGTCGTCAATTCAGTGCATACAAAACCGACACTGATTCTTGAAAAATTGAGAATCAACAGTCAATTCTATGTTTAAAAAAGCATGCTACTTATTAGCATAAGTAAACTTTCTGTTATCGGACTAATTTAATAAATCTAATGTTCTAAATAATTCCTTATAACCATTTTGTAAACTTCATTGTTAAAAGCCGATCCTAAAAACGTTATTAGTCTAATCTAAATTATCGGATAGTTAAACCGCAATGATTGTTTCTCTTTAGAAAAGAAGCTCTTGTTTTTCGGGTTTTTACTGTGTTTATTACAAATAATAATTGTAAATATTTCTTAATCTCATGATAATTACTTTCCTTATATTGCTAATTAAATAATGTTTAATGTAATTATATAAATCACTCAGTCTCTTATGATATTGACTCTTTTTTATGAAGTTACAAAATATATTAATAATATTAAACAATAACAATATTATTGATATACCCCTTTATAAAGTTATACCTATTAGGAGTTCAGTTTTAGTATAATTAATATGTAAAAGTAACCACTCGCTATTTATTATTTTATTTATACGTTAATTTCAATAAACAAATTAATCATTTATCTAATTATACATTTAATAATAATTAAATAACTATGTAATCGCTCTCTTTATGTATTATTTTGCATGAGCCCAATAGTTACTTATTTCATATAATATAATATTTTTGGTTCTTCGCATTTAGTTTAATTTGAATTCCTATAAATTCGTGTTTAAATATATATATCATTCTTTATATAATGTATATATAATTATTAAAGAACCCAATACTATTAATTACTTCTATTTATGTTTTTTGTTACTATTCATGCTATTGTTAACCAGTTTGGTATCCTCATCTTCATTCGATAAGCCATATATAACAAGTAGTATGTTGTATGAACTATGCTAATAATAGCCCATCATTCTAATAAAATATATGATGTTAATACAGGGAAAAAAGAAACGCAAACCCTTTTAACCACTTAAATAATTCATATTTAAAATAAAATTCGTTAAAACTTAAACCGTTAGGCCCATATTACCCAACTCGGTACCTAAATTGAATGTAAAAACGAGTAGTTTGACTGTCTTGCGTCTTCTTTGAATTCTTTTTCGTATTACTCCCTTAGTATGTTTATTGCAACCCCAAGGTTTTCTCAGGCGCCTATCACTTCTTTTATTGGTAACAAATTCATTTTTTAAACATTTCTAAAGTTTTCTTAACATTCATTTAAACGAAACCCCATTCAAAAATCTACGATTCACATTGTTATCTATAATAACAATAAAATTAATATCATATGAAGTAAAAGGGACTACTTTTTGGATCAAAATGAAAATCATAAGGATACTATCTTTCAAACAATAAACACTTTTTCAATATGTAACATCTTAATATATATATCTAACTTCCAGTTAAACCGAAGTTTTTAATAGTTTATTACAAAAGAAAATGTATGAAACACAAAAAACACCTATTAAAATAACCTTACATTGTATCTATTAAGTAAAAGTTATTACTAATAATATATTATATAATAATACCCTTAAAATGTAGGCTTCTAAAACATATTTTAATATTTAATTTTTTTTTTCTCACCCGCCCCCATTTTCAACTACTGTTGGTAGTCCTTTATTATTGCAACATAGTCGATTCGCATTGTGGTTAAATTAACTGATATATTATATTTAAAGTGGTAATGTAATACTTTTAAGTTTGGTAGACCGCTAGCCGGTCTACATATCAATCTGTATGGTCAATTGCTTGGCCCGTACCCTATATTAAATTGGACACTTCTTGTAATTTCTTTGTAATGAATTAAGTTATCTTCCAGTTAGTACAGTTGACTTATAGTTAGTTAAATTCATTATACTTTAATTAACTATCTTTCCAATACTAACAACTTTTTGTTTTATGTATACGTGTTAGTGTAGTCAATCATCAATCAAACATAATTACTAAATTTTCTCCTATCTCCGTCGATAATACAGTCACTAATGACAAAGTATTTCTTACACAAATTATACTTCAATTACATTTTTTCACCATATTATTCCAGATATCAACTTTTTACATTCACATCCATAGGTTTTTTATTACAAATCTATATGCTATCAATTTGATACTTTTTTTCTAGTAAGTTTGAGTACGCGTTTTATACTTACTACATTCGTAATTTTCTGAATTACAACGATATCCCAATATTTTCACTTACACACCAGTGTCTTCACATATGTCTTATTATTTACAGTTAATTTATTACTGTTTATTAACTTTTCAAAACAGTGACTGGGTGTGGCTTTCCATATAGCGTCGGTGGGGTTATCTTTGCCGTTGATTTACCTAAATTATTACATTTCTCTAGCTTTATATGCTCCCTTAAAGGTTCTTACATCTATTATTAAACGCTTTTAATCGATTACCACGATCCAGGAAAGGTATTATTAAAGGTTTCTAAAGGTAATATATACGATTATAAGTACCAGAAGTAATTTAAACTATTCGATAATGATTTTGAATAGATTGTCAGTTATTATACCAATATCAATTTTGACCATAATACTAGAAACTATTGATATTTATACTATTTTTATTACGCGTTTATACTTAACGTATATTTTATATACAAGGTTACTAGTTATCATAAACTGCCCAACGGACTCGTTTTTATTAATAAACATTACGAAAAATCTGATCTCAAGGTAAGGTTAGCGTTATTCGCAAAAAAAATTATATAAAGATTATCAATTACATCTTTGTCAAGTTTATCTATATCACATTGATATATGTATCTAGGTTATGAATTTCTTATTTCGTACTATTATTTAATTCATGAATTTATTTATTTTGTGAATCTTAAACTTATGTTGTTGTGAAGGAACTAAGCTAGAGCTATTACTTATGACGTTCTGATACTGTCTATTATATTTGATAAAAAGAGAGAGAAAGAAACCTCTGCCTAGGAGCTGCTATAGGTTACAGAAAAGGGGTGGCACAATTACGTGATAGGGCGACTCCAGAGTATCGTAGGAGCATAGCAACCGCCAGAGCTAGATCTTTGGTGACTATTAATATAGGTACTAGCCTGTAATATCATCTCCGGCATATCTCTATCCTTGTAGCCCCCCCACTTTTTTTTAACGGTTATATCTACGTATATAAACCTGTTAGCCCTGTTAAATAACATAAATTAAACCACCTATTACTGTTGCTTAATCGCTGTAAGTTAATTGACATACTGTTGTCACTAACTATTTTAACTAATATGAGTTAAGTTGTTTATTACTTCGCTTAATCAACGTAAGTTAACTGGCTTATTGCTACTACTGTTATTATTATCCGTTTTGACTAACTTAAGTTTAATCACCGACTATTTTTACTGAACCTACATAGGTTAATTAAACTATTAAATATTGGATTTTAACTATTTAGTAACTAGTAAAGGAAAAATTTAAGTTAAGTTCGTCAACGTATTAGGCGAAAATACCTATCGTTATCCTTAACTGAACCATAACAGGATTCGAAAACGTAAAGGTTCGTGGTGTTTAAATAGTTCGAAAGTGGGTCTCAGGTTGAGTATACATAATCAATCAATTGAACTAAGACTTATCAATTTACAAAGTTACTAATATAAAAGCGGTTTACATGAGATTTATTTTGGGTTAGTAAGGAACTTTCGACGTAGAATTTAGGTTCGTTATCTTTATTATTTCTTATAATATCAATAAAGTGTAATTAATAATTACGGATTTGTTTGTTCAGAAATAGGTCGAAAACGGTTCGACTAAGTTTGTGGACGAAAAAATATGAGTATTTTACATTAGAAATATTAAATTCAACGATATAAAAATCGATGATACATGTGATATAGTATTGATTATGAAGTTAACGGATATTTTTGTCAAAAAAATCATTTAGTTTATAAATTTTAAGGAAAAAATAAAAGTTATTACCAACTCGAAACCATTTTCAAGAGAAACGTCATTTATCAAAGTCTTTTTCTATATATTATTATGTAACCATCATTGCATCTTATATGAATTTCGTAACGTTTCGAATATAAGGGACGAAGGCTTCAGTTTTTATGTGTAGTTTTATGGCTGGAATAAGTAAATGTTTAATAAACTTTATAAGGTTAACATGATAGGTATTTGTTATATAAAACGGGTTAATACTAATAGTGATAGTATTATCATTATTTAGCGTTGATTGGTACCCAAGAATTAAACAACTTCAATTACGTTACTTGTAAAAAATAATATTAAACGTAAATATATTGAAATCTCTTCATTAGTACATTTAGTAACACTATTCGTCTGGGGATGGAATATAGTGTTTAGATATTACGTTACCCCCATCAAATCGTAAGGGCGTTTTTAAAACCTATTAGTTTAATTCGAACCTCGATTGTAAATAATAACGCGAAAAAAACCGCAAAATCGCTAATAATGATTCAAAAATTGTTCTGTATAAGTTTTAACATATATAATATCCATTACTTTTAAAGTAACAGTTATACTTAAACGATACATCATAATTATAAGTTAATATAGGCAATTAACTCGTTTTTAAGGGAAATAGATTTTGAAGTTGACTAAAAGTTTATTTTAAAGCTGCTCAAAAACTGGTAAAAGCTTAAAGAAGTCTTTTCCAACGACATTACTAATAAATCATTCGCTTGTAAATAATATAATTCCGATAAAAACCTCAAATCATACGGTGTAATCCAAGTTGGAAATATGTTTTGGTTAAAACAATTATAGCAATAGTACAAATTAGGTAATCGATAAAAAGTAAACCGTATATGGTTTAAATTGACGCGATAATAAGCGGCTTATAAATTTAAAATAAAATACAATCACTAAATCGTAAGATAATATAGTCATTTACCGAATATTTCGAAATAAAAACCTTTAATATTTGGTCGTCATTAATACAAAGATTAATAGAAAAATCCCGATTGCCTATACGTATTGCGCGAATTAAATGAAAGTAAGTAATATTCCTGATAATAACAACGTCCCAATTATTTTAAAAGTCGAAGTAAATAAAATGTTCATGAATTTTTGAAATATATTCATTAGCGATAGTAAACCGGGAAACGTATATACGTGGGGACGCTTCAAAAAAACTTATTTAAGATGTAAAAGCTGTAGTTTCCGGATTAATAGGTAAGGGTCGAAAAGGATTTTGGTAATCCTAGTTTTTTTGAGTTAATATATTGTGCCATATATAGTTAGCCTGTTTATTATAATCTATTTCAAAACAAAATTAGGAAAGTTGTTCCAGCTAACGGACATGTCGTTTGGAAAGTCTTCGGGTGGTTATAAAGTATTTTAAATTCTTATAATTCGTAAAAATAGTAAACAAACGAGTTATACCCCAGAGTTTTACGTTTTATACTTCCAAACAACTTATAAGTCATAATAACTCCTTTTTATAAATCTTGTAATTGTATTAGATACATGTCAAACGACGAGATTAACATATTACTCAGCGTAAGATACTGTAATGTTCCAGTTAAAGTGAATAGACTTTTAAAACTCAATCAGAATAACTGGTTTTTGAAAAAGCTTCCCAATTAAAGTTCTATGAGGAGAAAACTTATTTAAAAAGAAAGGAAAATTCAGACCTCTTGAAAACAACTTTTGTTGAGCCTCTAATAAAAAACTACGCTCTTTTTAATCAAATAAATTGAAGGGCCAATGTTACAATATAGTTTAAAATAAATGGTTAGTAAAAGTTAGAAAAGCCAAAAAAAACCTGTACTTTTAGTACAAATATGGGAGCTATCTATTCTCAAATAATATACAGCTTCTCCGGGTTTATACGTATTCCAATTTCCGCTTCGATAATGAATCCCAAATATTTAATTTTCTAGACGCTGAAATTATACTAAGATATGTTGAGATTAAAACTAGCGGCACTTAATGCATTGAATACTTATTTAACTTTAATTATATAACTGTTTAAAATACTGCTCAAATATACTAAAATTTTGTTTAGGTAAACGACGTAAGAAAATCGAAAAACAGGCAGAAAAAATTATTGATATATCGTTAAAAAGTAACCGGTATACTAGAAAAGCTGAAAAAGCTAACCAGTTATATAAAAAGTCCAAAATATATACGAAACGTAATTTTCCACTCGTCGTCTTTTTTAATACGTAGCTTATAAAAGGCAAATTTAATATCGAATTAAATAAATCATGTAACTCGTAAAACATTTGTAAACGTTTCTTTAATTTGGTGGAAAGAATAGATATCGGTCTTAATAATAAATTAAAGCCTATATTAATCGACAAAAAAAAAAAAACGCAAACCGCCTATATGTTCATTAACGAAAAGAACGGAGACGCCCGTCAAAAAGCTGCTCATGCGAATATGACCTTAATTTAATTATTCGGTCAACGTTTTTCGCAATACCAAAAGCTCATCTCGTAACATACCACATAGTAATTCCCAAAAAAACTTCCAAAGGTTAGCCTCAATTATGATTTTTCATAACGATTTCTTAATCGGCTTCAGAATAATGGGAAGGTAGCTTTTCTCTTAGGGTTTTGTTGAATAGAAGTATAAACTTCTTAAAGATATTAAGGAACTTATCCTTAATAGAGATAGGTAGCTTTGTGGTTAACGCCTTATTAATATTTTCGAGAGAAATGGTGGCGAGCCACATAATAATGGTTTAATCACTTCGAAACTTACGAAGTATAACATAAAAGTTAGCGGAACTAATACTTTTAAATTTCTTTTACGCAAACGCAAACCTATATTCCCATACAAGGTGATCACTCTTTTATATTAAAAACAATATATAACCTAAAGCGTCATAAGTCATCTATTTATATTTTATTCAAAGTTTACCAAAAATAATGTCGTATTATAAAAAGTGGTAATATAGCCCTAAATTCTACACCGGTATTCATCAAAATTAACGTTTGAATAAATTATGAAAGAATTAAGTTGTAAGCTAATGTTGAATATATAATTATGGTTTTGCCCAATTGCTTGGGTAAAATAAAAAACGTTAATTTCAATCAACGGGTAAATTATTTAATTATAATACTATAACATTTGCAATGTATATTTACTACGAAGTTTACAACTTAAATAAAATTACAAATTAAATTTGATACAAACGAAAAAACATTTGATAATTGAGAGTAAATTATGAAGTCGAATTTAAGTTCTTTTAACTGACATATACAACTATATACAAAAGTTGGGTTTTTGCCTTTTGAAGATTGAAAGAACTATCGGTAAAGGTAAGGTAAATATAGATATTAATTTTAATACTAAAGTTATTTGTATATTACATGCTATTGAATAAGTAGGTAAGACTACGATAATCATTTGTGCTGCATCGAAAATATAAGCTAAGGTCTTTACGATAAGTAAGTTTTAAATAGTTAACTCAAGTAACGAATCGTTTAATATTAATTCTAAAAGCTTTAACATTGTTTATAATAATATCTTCCTGGCTATCGCGAACCGGCGCGTTGCTATTTCCTTTTCCGTTACAAGTTATACCACTAGTACCAACACTATTAACATAATTAGTGTTACCATATCGAATATAAAGGTTATAAAGTTGTCCATTAATAAGTTACGTACGAGAGACCTATTGGTTGTAGTTCACGGGTATTTTGAAAAGGAGCAAAACGTTAGCCAATATATCGTTAATAAGTTTCCCTAATATAGAGAGTTTAACGATAGATTCCTAAGCTATTTCGCCGGCTATCGCAAGTAAAGTTTTCCAAATGTTTAAAAAACCGTCAAACTATTCGCGAATACCTTATGTTAAATTTCTAAATCGAGTAATAATAATTTCTATTGCATTCGAGTCATGGTAATATACGCTAAATATCGGTATAAAAATGTCGGAATCCTTATTATTGCCATTTTTACCGCGAATAGAATGAATTTTCATAATAATTTATTCGAATAACTATTTCTTATACCAATAAACTCATAATTTTTATATGATTTATGTAATATAGTAACCTTTCATAATGAAAAGAATAACTTAACACCATAACTTTTAATTGGTTAGTCGAAAGGTTTACATTTAATTCGTTAACAGCTGGTATTATTAGATAAACCGTTAGTATTGTAATCGGAATTGGAGCAATCCGAGTTATCATAATCGTCGACATAGTCCCCGGTAAAAGGCGATATAATAGTTAAGTTGTTCGTAAATAAAGTAAAAGGGAGACATATTTAAAGAAGGGTTAGAGTTAAATATGTAAACATATAGATACCGGAGTTAAATTGACGTATTATATTCGTTTACGTAAGTAATATATTGGTCTTTCATTATTCCATCTCAATTAATATATTGGTTCTTTATTATTCTATACGTAACGCATATTTGTAAATAATGCGGTTCTAGTCAACAAATTTCGAATGTAAAGTTTTTATACGTCGTTTGTATTAGTTAATTAATTAATCCTATTATGTTACCAAAACTTTTTGAGGATAATCCATAACACGCGCGATAAAAAACTGTTCCAAGATTGAAATGTTTATATTGAAAAAATCGAAAAATATATTCTTAGCGTATAATTTTTAATAAATCAGTAAAATACCATCAGCAAAAACAATCGAAAATAATATTTAAAGAGATTAAGTCAAATTTATCGCTTATAATGGTCGAATACTGTCCATTATCATCGATAAAGAAAGAGAGAGGAAGAAACCTCTACCAAAGAGCTGTTATAGGCTACAGAAAAAAGGTGGTCCAGTCACGTAACACAGCGACTCCAAAGCATTATAGGAGCATGGTAACTGCCAGGACTAGATCCCTGATAACTACCAGCTCAAGAACTAGCCTGTGACAGTTGTAATCGATAAATCGTAAGATGTTTTTGGTTGGTGTATTATGATGATAGAAATCATTCAAATCTTTTATTAAAAGTACTGTTATAACTTTGACTCGTCATATTTATTAATATTTGTAAAGTTCATAATTTGCCTTTTCAACTTAGGCTAAGATATGTGTTTTGGTAGTTTTTGATACTATAGATACAGATTAACAATGTATTAAAATCTAGTTACATATTTGCAGCTAATGTTCTAATCAGCTTAAACTTTAATAGGCTTAAATCCTTCATAGCACACTATTATTTTATCACGAATTTAATGGTTTTTAAAAGAGTATATCTTTAATTTCATATAAACGATGCAGAGGTTTTCACTTTACATAATTAATAAATATATATTATACATAAATCTCTTTATATCAACCGTATTTTTAAAGTGCGTTTTATATAAAAAGAATTTAGAAATACATATTATAGCTATTTATCTTGAAGATATTGAATATAATATGAAACCATTCCAATAGAAAACTTTTCATTTCATTTCCTTGGAAACTTTATAAATATATTTCGTTGATAATTGATAGTAGATTATATATATGTTTACGTAATATCATAACTATTGAAAGTGAATCTATAGATTTTTCTAGCAGTTTAATTGATAGTCATTATGAAGATTAAACTCTAGTTAATGTTTTGGATTATAGGAGATTAAGTAAGGATTTAGTATTTACCTTTATCACTGTATTCTCAAGAAATCAGCCTTGATTTTTCGTAGAGCCGATCAGTGGTTTTACCTTTCATAATATAGATTATTTTCAATTTGAAGATTGTTACATCTTGCCCTTTCAACTATACCAATGGTGTAAGTTGAACTACGTTCTAAATAAAAAAGCTATTCATTTTAATTTGATATACTTCTTTGAAGGTTCACTCAATGTATTAATAATAACTTTAAATGTAGTTCAACGCCTCAATCGCTACTAGATCTCTTCTCTTGAAGTATATAAAATGTGAGGTATGTTCTTTTAAGTTTTAAATCATTATCACTATCCTTATTTTGATTCGTTATTACTTAATAAACTTATTAAAAGTCGGTTCGAAAAGGTTACATTAATTAATTCAAGTTGATTAAGATATTTGATAGGATTCAGGGTTTTTTTATACTATTTCAAATGCGTAATATGCAAAGGAATAGGACCAATAGTATTTTTAATTATTACATTTGAATTTGTGATATATAAAATCTGATAAGATTTATCTTATTTGCCTAATTTTCTCTATATAAGTATTGTACTTTAAAAGGACAAAACTAACATATTTATTGTCGACAGTCCATCCTTTATATTAAGGGCGTTATTAAAATATCGACGTATTGATTAATTCTTTAATTTTTTCAATGTTTTGATATATATTATAACTTCTTTTGAATATTTGGTAACAGAAGTAATTTAATTATTATATTTATGTATACGTTAAATTCCGACAAAGTTAATATTACTCTATTATAGTTTATCTATTTTATATGAACTATTACTGAGCAGCTTTCTATATATAAAATTATATTAGTATGATACTTGCTGTTACGAATTATGCGGGTAGATTCTGGCAAAAAGTATCGCAACTTAAGTATCTTCATGCCATAACAGCTACCCTCATCCACAAAATCTCTAATTCTGAACCCTACTCTCCGCCTTCTGGGTCTCTATATAGCCTTGCCTAGTTCTATCAAATATCTGTTGAGTAGACCACTATTGGTGGAGACTTTTTTTTTACCTGTATACTGTATATCAGGAGGATACGAGTTCCCTAAGCGCTTTTAAGCTATGAATCCGGCCTGAAACACTCATGGGCTAATAAATGCAGCTTCATTATATTAAATATGTTAGGCAGGTACCATAAAAGAGACTAGCCATCATTCGTCGCGTCTGCTTATAAAATAAAGCCTTAAAAACGAATCAAAGCCATAACAAATAACCAAAATTAAAAAAGTAGGTCTCATTGTCGAGAACTCAAACCCTAAGTCATATATTCCAAATGAAGCCTTAGGGTGACCCACCGCTCTAAGACCTATATATTTTGGGTGTGAGAACTGCATCCTTACTCAAGCCGTTATATTCGGCCGTCTCAGTCCACGCTCAACGCCTATTTGCACCGAGAATCTGAAAAAAATAGTCTCAAAACAGTGCAAGGATCGCGTGAAGCACATATGCCCAAGTCGGAAGGCTGTGGCGGCGAGGAAGACAAGCTTTAATAACTCGTGCATGGCCGTATTTCCTAAGACGAGCTACTTTTTTGCCGTGGATCGCGAACTTAGTATGCAAAGGAAGTGAATTCCACTCAGGAGCGTCGTGATAAATGTATGGAAGCGGTTGTATAGAGGTTACCATTCATTCTTAGAGGTACCACACTGCGTAGTAGGTAAGGCTCAGGTAGAGGTAGCTAGTCATAGAGTCCACTAGTCGTTAAATCTAATAATATCGTTAAATCTATTTATTACCATCTACAATCTTGCCTCTAAACTTGTAAAATCACTAATATTTAATATAAGGATACTGTAAGTTTTATATAAAAAGGGGTGTATTTTTTACAAATTTACCGATACACTAATAAACTTTCCTAAAAATTAGTCTTTATTAAATTGTTTGTGACTTAATATTCAATAAAAACTTTATCATAATGAAGTTTTAATTACATCTTGAATCAGTATATCTAGATGTCTCATATATATATCCATCCTCTGCGTATGCAAAGCCTGACATGTTTCTTTTGTTATAATTATTTTGAAGAAGTTGGCGTCGTAAAACGCTATGAAAGAGTCCACAACATGAAATATAACTTTGTCGTCGAAGTAAAACATATCGACTAAAAAATTAAAGTTGAAGTCTTAATCTTTTTTCAACATAAACTTAAATTTAAGTAGGGTTTGGAACTGCTTTGAACAATAATAGCGAAGCTTTTTTATTACTTTTCAAATGAACAAATCTGCATCTTCATAACTAGCTATCTTTTCGACTTTATATGTATTATCAATTATAAGATCATTGCATTTTTTGTGAAATTGACGACATTATAACTTCGTTATGTTTGATACTATTACTTCTAGCCCTTGAAAATAAAACTATAAATGTTTCTATTTTAAACTAAATGGAAACCTTTATTTATTACCTTTGTATAATTAATTAGCCTAGATATTGAAATTAACGCTTAGGTTCGTTACATGCTTCAGGTAAAAGAAAGGAGAGGTAGATGATTCCAAGATCTTGAAATTAAAAATTTCAACTATTATAATTAAAATCGTTAACCAAAGTAAAAAAAGTTTATTTTTAAAGCTCAATCTAACTTTGGTTTTACCGGCGTGCATATAGTTGATTTTCGTAACAGTATTAGTATCACTTTAATCATATAATATACTACAAATAGCTTACTATTAAGTATCGCATTGCTGTAATATCTATTATAATATTTTTAAAGACTCAATTTTTTTTACAGGCTAGTACCTAGCTAGTATTACCAGGAATCTAACCCTAGTAGTTCTACACGCTTCTGCGATGCTCTAGAGTAGGGAGGAAGCCGCTTAAAGACACATTATCATACGTCACATAACTGGGGAGAGGGTCGCACCATCTTAACTTCATAGCCGCTCCCTAACGGGGACTTCTCTTCTTCTTCTTCTTCATCGAGGTTTATAAATAGAATCCGATTTCCTTAAACGATAGCTCCGGTCTTAGTTCCTTTATATATAAAACTCGATTTTTTACCGACGGTATCTTAGTTACTTTTTAGTGGTTATAACCTAAAACGATATCTTTATTCTTTAACCTAACTAATTTGGACCTTTAGGCCTTAAAGTAATTCCTTAACACGCGCGCTAGAAAATAGATTTAAAACGCCTTAGCATCTTAAAACGATCACCTTATAACTTAATACGAACGCTTTATCGACGCCTAACATGTAAAACTTATAAAACGAAACTAAGCTGTTTAGAAGTACGTTTTATATTTGAAATAACGGAATACTAACGCGCTAAACGTTTTAACGAATATAATCCGACAATTTGAAGTTTCTGGCACATTTAAGTCTTCAGGCTAACTTCCCCTTTAAAAGGTTTCCTCCACATACGTTACGAACAACGCTGTCATTATACCGCTTCTTATTAGAGACCGCGCTAACTCTCCGGATAACGACGACTTAATTTTTTTTACTTCAATTACTATGTTAACGTTCCTTTCGATGAATGTTAACGATCTAAACGTAATTTTTTTAATTCAATGGTTAAGTTTTTCAGTATTAAGTTACAATCACTGATATATAAGATTATGACAATACGTAAAGTAAGTCGGGACCTGAAATTTATCGGTATAAAAAAATCGATTTTACGTTATTTTTTAATAGTTAAAGGGCTTTGCAAAAACTGTTATGAAAAGTTACTACACCCGCGAGAACGACGGCGGTATTAACGACCTCAACACCTTTATAACTATATTTTACGTTTGTTACTACGATTTTTACGCGGTTAATATAGTTATTACTCGGCTTATAAATATAAAACATGAATTTCGTAAACGATTTTACGTTTTTTAAAACGTTTAGAAAACCTTATTCGCAAAAGCTAACGATATAGCCTGAAAATCTGTCGCTAAACTTGCTATTTCAAAAAGAGCTATTAATAATATACTTGTTAATACGTTATTCCTCCTTAATATGCCGGAGGATTATAATAAATAGGTGGTTTGCGTTTAAATTATCGATGGGCGCTTTTATAATCTTCGTATTAGTTACGGCGGTATTGATACTGTTACTATCAAAAACGCTTCCTATAGTAAAAATAATGGCGGTAATGCGCCCGTTCGAAATAACTAGGGCGATGTTATTATAACTAACGTAAACGCTTTCCGAGCTGCTCCTAAACGACGCGCCTCCTAAGTTAATCACGCGGAACTTTTCTGTCATACGAACTTTAGGCTGCTTTTGCATTGCGATGTGAATGGCAACCGGATCCGTACCTACCTATAAGACCCAGCGTAACATCCGAGCGGTTTGAACGTTGAAGCTGATATAGGAATTTATTTTATTTCGGCCGAAAAACTTATCGACTTCGAGGAAGGAAAAGCGTAAATTTTATATACAGTTGTATATAAAAGTTATCGAAACTTTAATTCGACCTAAAAGCTTCATCCCAGTTTTTTAACCGCTCCCTATTTATAATAAATTTACTTTATAATTTTATTTGTTTTATTTATATTTTAGTAAATATAAGTTGTAAATATTATAATGTAGCGAATAAATAGCTAATTAATTGCTTAAAGTTATCACGTTTTTTATTATTTCATAATAACTTAGCAAAATTATATATTATACGCCCGATTTTCTTTTACAACTTATTTACTTTATAACCTTTTTAAACGTTAACCTCTGTAAATACCATTATTGGATATAAACTTATATCGTCCCTCTTTCATAATACGACGTTATTTTAGGTAAACTTTAAATAAAATACTAATAAGTTACTTATAATGTTACGAAATATATATTACTTTTAAGACGAGCCGATAACCACCGCGTTTGGAAACGGGGGTTTACGATCGTTTAAAAAATATTAAAAGGGGTTGGCACCGTTACATTTTACATTATCTTACGATAAGCCCGTAGGAACCAAACCGTTATCACGTAACTTACCGCTGTCTCCCTCGAAAATATTAATAAAATACTTGCTCCGAAACTACGCGTTTCCGTTTACGATGAACTTTCCGTTAATCTTAAGAATTTCGCGCCTTTATTTAACAAAACTTTTAGCAATAAGTTACCTCCTTACTGTTTCGAAACGGATTACGAGATCGTCCTTCGTACCGATAATCAAGGTTAACCTTTAAAAGTACTATAAGTTGTTTCATACGATATATTATATAAAGAGCTCTTCATATTACGTAATACGTTAACCGAGTTATTCAATTAAGTTTATAATCTAGTAATAAACTCCTTAACAGTTGCCTTAATACTTTTCTTTAAAAAACCTAAAGATAGGTTACAATTTTATTTCGACTACCGCCAGCTTAATGTTATTTCAAAGGTAAATCATTATTTGTTTTCTTTCATAAAAAGGACGTTCGTAAATATTTTGTAAGTTAAATAGTTTATCAAGTTAGATATTAAATTTACTTTTTATAAGCTTTGTATCAAAGAAGGAAACGAATGAAAATCTATATTTCGTACGTGTTTCAGACTTTTCGAATAGCTTATTACTTTTTTTCGGCTTTTTTAACGCCTCCGTTACCTTTTAATAGTATATTAAAAATTGGTTACGCCTTTTCCTCAATATTTTTCATTTCTCTTACCTTGATGATATCTTTATTTATTTTTAACGATATTTTCGACGACTATATAATTAATGTTAAATAAATCTTCAATGCCTTAAACATTATGAAACTTAACCTAAATATTCCTAAATACAAATTCGGTATTTAAAGGATTAAATACCTAGGATTTGTTATAGAATTTGGCTTTGGTATCTGTATAAACCCAGAAAATCTACGTGTTATCCGAAAATAAGAGTTTTCTATGACGGTCTTAGTAATACGAAGTTTTCTTAATTTCCCAATTTTTTATCGTTATTTTATTTTCGATTACTCGACGATTATCGGATTATTACTTCGATCAACCCGTAAAGGCACTTTATTTCGTTAAAAACCTAAGAAAAAACTGTTTTCGAACGGCTTAAGCTTAGTTTTTTCTCCGAACCCATACTCGTCTAATGAGATTCTAACTGCGATACTTTTTTCGAAGCTGACTATTTTTGCTAAGCCCTAAGAGGTTACATTTTTAGTGCGACGATTATGGTAACCTACGCTTAGTAACGTATTACTCTCATCGTTTATCTTCTGTTAAATATAATTACGAAATCAACGATAAGGAGTTATTTGAAATTATAAGTCGTTTAAAAGCATAAAACGCAAAGCTTTGGGGTACGGCGCGTCTATTTATAATTTTAACGGACTATAAAAACTTGGAATACTTTATAACTATACGGCAGCTTTTCGAACAATAAATCCGTTAATTTAAACGCCTTTCGTAATTTTGTTTTCGATTAGTATATAATAAAGTATTCAATTTTACGCGACCCGATACATTATTACAACAAAATTAATACATTCATAATAGCCTTTCGGATCCACGTTACCTAGGTCGAAAACTTCAATTATTACGCCCCGAATAGCCTTCTTCCAAGCCGCTTTCACATACATACGTTTCCCGGTTAATCGTCACCAGCGAATCAATTTTAAAAGGCCGTAAATTTTTTATTAACGTTGACTTTTAAAGCTATTGGGATACCGTTATTATACGCGATATTACTTATCTCAGATTAATATATATAGTACGTATAAATAACCGACATTTCCCAGTAGATATCTATACCAATGCCAACTATACGTTAAAGATTTCGATTTCGAAATGTTTGGTAAACGACGATAAAGTTTTGAGGTTTTACGACTGTATTTGGATACCTATTTACGAGTTGTTTATTATTACGTTAATTTAAATTACCTACGATTTAATCTTTACTAGTTACCTAAGCTACGAAGTTATTATCATTATTTTCTAAAACGTATTTTCAACTAGGCCTATATCGTAAGGTCCGTTGTTTTTACCGTATCTATAACGTTTATAGCCGTATAACTGATTAGAAATACCGTCGAATTTTTTTTTGAACCCCTTTCAATTTCCAAACGGCTTTGAAACGAACTTTCCGTTAATTTTATATTTAATTTACCCTAAAAAAATATTAATAACCTACGTTATTTTATAATTGTTATAAAACGTTTACATATAGCCGTCATTTTCAAGGTTATAAATATTATAAAATCCAAGGTTTATTTAAAGCGGTATTTAAATTGTTATTGGCGATTTTATGGCTTTCCCCATATGTTTGTTAACGAACGTGGTTCGAATTGGACCAATGGGTTTTAAAAACGACTTTATGACTTAACTAAGGTAGAACAATGCCTAAGTACTACCTTTTACCCCGAAACAGACGGTGCGAGAAACCGACGGTGCGACCGAACACGTAAATTAAGAAATCCTTACGTATTTATGTTAATTCTTTATTTATACGTAACTCGACTAAAGTTATTTATTACTTGGTTATTAATTAGTATTGAATAATAAAGATATAATGACTATTAATATTAGCTTATTTTTTATAACCTATAGTTATTACGTAGATCTTATATAATCAGTATAACGTTTTTTCATTTCAGCCACAATATTACACGTAAAGGTTAAAAACTTTACTTAACGGATTCACAAAGTAACGAAATTCGTATAAGCCGTAATAACGGCTACGTAACAACGGATAAAAGAAGCCATTAATAAGCGGCGTTCCCCCTTAGAATATTATTAAGTTAGCAACAACGTTTATCTCTTCCTTAAAAATTATAAGTTAAACGAATTTTTTAAAAAAGTTAAGTTAATTTTACTATAAATACCAAATAACGCATCCAATAGACTCCTACGTTATTAAAATTGATATATTAGGCGGAAAGTATCCCCGTTTTTGTGTAAATTAATTCGTCCAAGCTTTTTGAATCTGTTTCTAAACTAATAAACTCGAGACTTTTCACTGTAAGCTATAATCGTTAAAGACGAAAACGGCAAATCAAAACCGAAATGCCAAATTAAAAGCATATTACGGGCTCGTAATAAATTCAAGTCTAATATACCTAACTTTATACCTAATCGAAACAGCAGGTTTTAATTAAGAAAATGTGTTATATATACTCAATATAGGAGCCATTTTCAAACTTTTAAAATACCGTGGTATTCGATACTTTGGAATCGCGTTATAAACCATCTAAATATAACGATAAGCCTTTACAGTTAGTTCGCAAACAGGTATAATTTTTCATTTTATATTATGAACTAAAACAACATATAAACTGTTAATAAACGAGTATTAATCAAACTCATTAATATTGAAAAAACGAAAAACGAAAGACTAAGACCGTGCCTACTTAAGTATATCTTAGAAATCCTGGTCTAAGACCTTACCCAGCATTTTTTGACCTATCTTAACAAGTTGGCCTGGTTTAGCATTTATATGACCCAGCTTAATATTAATATGTTCGGAAACTTCAACAAGCTTTTGTATCGCCTTTAACAAATCTTCTTAATTACTTATTGACCGTGCCCTTTACGTTTTCACATGGCTACGAAAAACTTACCTAAACATTACATTCCTCGTTTATTAATCATACGTCCCGCAGGCCTTTAAACTGTGCATAAGTAATAAAAATAAACCCCTCCTCAATTTCAGGTGTCAACCTTGCGTTACGTGGCGCAACGTATTTTCATAGCTTTTTTTACGGTGATTACCTAACTTTATACGCTTTTTAACCGCTCGTTAACACTTAGGAAGCGGCTTATAAAACGTGGATTTATTTCAGTCTTAAAAGTCGTACACCAAATACGCTCTTAATAACTCCTTAATAGCCTTATTTATATTAGGAATTAGATTTAGCGACGTGTGAGTATAACTAGAATTATGAATTGTAGCCTGGTAGCATGGAAGATTGATATTCATACCAAGCATAACTTATATTAGGGAAATGGCTACCCGCAGTCATAGGAGAGATGTTTAGAGGATAAAGGGGTACCCGCAGAAACTAGCCGAACTAGAAAAAACAATGCAAATACACCTTTCTACCCCTCTAAATACTTCCCCTAAAAGACCCTATTTCAACTATAATCATCTGGTGACCTGCACAGAAGTTATTTACTTTTCAAACATCTTGATCCGCAGTTAGAAACATACGCAGTCAAAAATATTAACCACATATCGAGAACGAATATAAGACGAATGTAAAACGAGTACAAGGCGAAAACAAAGGAGTACAAGATAAGGACGAAACGATTATGAGGAGAGAACGAAAACGAGAAATGAAAACAAAACCCTTACAAACTTTACAGTTAGCTCAGGCTAACTACGCGAAACTGAGGAGGTTAGAAAAACAAGTAAAGGACAGATTATCCAAATACGTGAAACTTATTTAATAATTACGACTATCAAACGCTTATATCACATGAAAATATTTTATTATTTTAAAAGCAAGGCGATACCAACTAGATATAACTATTACACATACAATACCTTCTAAAATTAGTTTTACACCAACATTCGCCGGATAATCTGGCGAAAGTGTAAATAACTATATCGAGTACGTGGAAATTACAGCGGATACACAATCTTAGAACAACATTCTTGTTGAAAAGATCTGCAAAAGTTATTTTAAAATATGGTTAAGAAAAGAAGCGGCCAAATGGTACCGTAACATACCAAAAACAAAGAGATAATAGTAGGAAAATTTTAAGGCATTTTTTAACACTCGTTTTAAATTTTGTTTGATAATAACTAATAACGGAGTAGTAACTAAGGTAAACTCGTTCGGTAGGCGTGCCTACGAAACGTTGGTTAAATACGTAAAGAGAGCAGATAAACTCGCCGTATAATGCCTTTATATACTATAAAAATAACTAAAAAAAAGTTTTTGACTTATCTTATAAATAAAGGTTGAAGTAACGACACAATACTGCGAACGAAAGTTACTAACCGTCTGGTTTTCAAAAACCTTATTGACCAGAACGGAATGTACAAAGACGAAGTTACATACGATGTCGTGCGAAAGACATTAATCGCGAAAATTATAGTTCCTAGCCATAATAATGACACTTTCTTCTCGTAAGACGAAGAATAAAGAGATACTCAAAATTACCTAACGAAAGAAGTATTTGTTGAGAGGATTATAAGGCTAATGCAAAAATAAATGAATAAGCTAACGCCTTAAGATAACGGGGAAAACGCTCCTTATAACTTGCAGAATACTCACGGATATTACAATTTACATCATCTTTACTTTTGACCTATTCTCTAAACGAAGATAATAAATTCACAAAACTTATACTAAATGAGAAACAGAATGGGTAACGGTTAACAGAAACAGTAATAGTAAACAAAAAAAACGCATAAATATGCTTTAACTGTAAAAATGTACCTAAACCATACCATAGGTTTTACAACTATCCTTACCCCCGGCAAAAATAGGTAAAAACGTGTTAAATACAAGATCTAGTATTAGCGGAATGGGTAATTCCCGAAGAGTTGAAAATAGAAAGTAAGGTAAACGCAAAGATGTACGAGCTATTATTTATAGTATTAATGAATAGAACCGAGTACCAGGACTTTTACCCTGCCTTTGACATCAATCCTTTATACCTAGTGGACTAAAGTATAAAGAGAGGCAGTATGCAGAACTTATAGACCGAACCGAAAAAACGTTAATATACTCGTAAGGATAAAGAAAAAGGTAAAAAAGTCGAGGATATTTCCCCTTTAATGGTCGCCAAACGTCGTAGTACTCGAACTACGAGGTATATGAACCTATACGTTCGAATTGAAAACGAGGAGGGCGGTTTATCTAACACTCGTACGAAACTAAACTCTCCTTATTCTCGAACGTTATAATCTTAAAACCTTCCGTCGATAACTTAGGCCGATAAAAAACGGTTTCGTGAGGAGCTTTCCTAGTTTTGTACCGCTATACAAAAGGAATACGAAACGAATACTACGGGAAAAAAAGAAGATACAGTACCTATTCAAGCATTCTCAGATCGTCCTAAAAAACGATTCAACTTAATAAATACCTTACGAGAAATTTACCCTAAGATTACTTTCGAGTAGCTATTAAACCGTAGTTCTGTATTACGTAAACAAATAGCGAGGATATGCAATTTCGATGACGTTCGACGAGCGAAAATAAGAAGAAAAACCGCGAGGAAAAAACGAAAACGTATAGTATTTATATATTCAACGATAATAATAACTGTAAAAGATTATGCCAAACCACACACCATTAAAACCTAATTCGGATACATTTAAAGTAATAACTACAATATTTGAATGATCACACTAAATACCTGTTAGTAAATAGAAGGTGTCAGGGGGTTTATGTTAGCAGTAAAGTAGTAAAGGTAGCAAAGGTACAATATCAGAAGATATTTGTTCATGCTGTAGAATGATTATTAGCCGTTAGGCTATTCAAGTATGTAGACTGAATACTTAGATTGACAACTGAAGAGCTATGAAGAAAATACTATCTGTGTGGTGATAACCGTATCCTTATATATCCGTGCCTTCATACCGTCTTCAGTACTGGACTGTTGGAGTCGCTGTCGGTCCCATCGGTTCTTCCCTGTCCGGGGTTACTGATATAAGAGAAGTTCCCCGCCTGATGTATTGGACTTCAGGCTTCTCAGTGGCGCAGTTGTATACTGGCCCATTTCCTAACCCAACCGCTGTTTGGGTCATGACAAATATTCACATTAATAGGTGTCTGATAAATAACTGTTCTTTAGTTAAACTCGTTACGCGACATATGGTAATTCGCATGGGAATTACCCTTTGGACAACTGACTTATTAATAAATTTTACGATAGCTGACGGGAATTGTACGATATTGATAACCTACGTGTTATTTCCTTTTATCGTTAGTGTTATTATCTCTTTAATTCACGAATTTATCATAGTAAACTATTCATTATATAACTTGTTACTAAGCCGTAACTAACTCATTCACCATTTAGCTGTTAATAATTATACTAAAAATATCCATATACTTATAAGTAAAGATAGACATTTAATTATTATATTTATGGAACGACGTGTAAAACCGTTACCTCTTAATGTTTAGTTAGTTTATATAGATCTTCTTTTAGACGAGAATTAACACTCGACAGATGAGTCGAATACAAGTAGCGAAGAAGAAACGTTGGATTTAGACTTAGAGGACAAAAATAGCAGCAATAAGGACGAAGATTAGAATTTGGATAAAAAAAATGTAAAATGTTTGCAAAAACTAAACGAACTTATCGATTTCGTAGAATACATATAATATTAAGGGAAACATCCAAATTAGGGTAAGTCTCACACCTGAAAAGGGCTATTCAACAACCGAAAAACCCAAGAAATACTGGTACTTACAAATAAGTACGTTTCGAGAAAGTTTTAATTATACTAGAAATGTTTGAAAGCGAGATAGAATTATATGAAAACGAGAAGAAAAACCACAAGGACGAGACGAAAATATATGAAAACAAAGCGAAAACGTCGATAGTAATTGTAAAACGAATGGAGATAAGATTGAAAAAAGCTATTACGTTTAATAAAGTAAAGGGGTTATTAACTGAAAAACATTTTAATATTGTTAATTATTTATTACATCAGCTCGCCTCGCGTATATCAATTCGGTATTCGGGTATAGGAGGAAAAACAGATTTTTTTAATTGTTTTGCACGACCCCCATCGCCTATTAAGCTATTAATCTTTGATTATAATAGGAAAACTAATTCGGGATTAGACCGATAAGACCACAATATTTTGGCGTTACGGGTATTAAATGATAAAAAAGATAGAAAAGCATTTTTAAACGTTTATATATATAAATATTAACTATAGTAAAAAAGAATAGGGGAGAATAAAAGAAATTTATAAAAGGCTTGCCTGATATATAGCGAAATAAAATGAATACTAATAACGCAAAATAACAAACTCGACAGAAATATTAGATATCGCCCTGGAGAGAGTGAATTGGACGAAGTATTACAAAATGTTATTAAAAATGATTTAAGGCTTTCGGCATCTATACTAAAGATATAAATAGAGTAAATAAGGCGGAAGAATTCGCTGACGAAAAATACCTACAATTTTACGAAAATAAAAGGAAAGTATTGGCATTGGCTAAAAGATTAGCATATACTTGGAAAAACGCTTTTGCCTTTAGATTAAAAGACGTGCGAGTAACTAATCTCATCACTTATTTAATTGAATTCGAACCGAATAATAGACCGTTTCGGCTAAAACAATCGAAATACTTATAAGATAAGGTTGTATTCGTGCAAAGGTTTCATCTAGCTATAAAAGCAGCTGGATTTTTTATACCAAGTCAGTCTAAATAAGGTGTATACTTACGATACCTATTAAAGAAAAAAGGCGAATACTGATTTGTTTACAACTATATTTCAGTTAATAGTTATACAATTAAGCTATAATAACCGATACATCTAAAAGATAAAGTATTCGATACTCTCCTTTAGAGTAATTATAATGTCTTTTTCCAAAGAAATGTAGCGAACGGGGAGATTTCTATTATTCCAGATCATAAGTATAAAACGGCATTTATTACACCAAATATATAGTATTTAATATTTAGGATGCTTTGGCGAAAAACAAAAAATAAATATACCTATTATACATTTAACGATATTAAATGTAGTAAATAATCATGACTAAATAACAAAAAAGGTGAGAATAATATAGGGATTAACGAGAATATTACGAGGCGAAACCAAAAAAACGCGATAATCAACAAATTAGCACTACCCTTATTAATAGGATATAAATATACCTGGAAAACGGCTTTCGATATGTATATTAACAACTACAACGCCTTATCACATGGATTTAGCGTAATGTTTAACTTTATTTACTACTAATATTTTCCTCGTTTTGAATTTGGCAGAATTAGCCTTACCCTTTACAAGACTCTTCTATTAGAAAGCTATATTGATTCGTTAGGATTGAAATTGTTACAAGGTCGAGTTCAACCGTTTGAAAAGTATTTAAAAAGATTCGAAATATAGGTAAAACCTGAGAATTACCCTACTTTATCAAAGATATTAAACGAGTTCCTTTACCTTATACTATACGTCATAAGATATATACTAAGAAAAGTATTGTAAACGACAATCCTAAAAATATCCTGTATAAAAAAGGTACCAAAAATAACCTCAACAGGTAAAGTTTTAAAAATGTAATGAGTTTCTAAAGAATTTGAATAGAAATGGGAATATGTTAAAGCTTTCGTTACCATGTACCTGGCCATTTAATAAAACGTTGTAATGACACCGGATCGCTTGCTTTGATATCACCTCGCAATAAATACGCCGAATAAGGGAATCGGTGGTGTCGTTTTTCAACTAGAGGAATTGTCGACGGGTATTGAGGTTGTCGACAAATTGACGTTTTATGTAAAAAAAATAGATTTTTTTTAAAAAAAGTTAAACGATACCAAAACGAGATATACCATTAGTAAGAAAAAAATCCTAGCCGTGGTAAATACCTGAAAGATGCTAGACCATAAGTGATTAAATCACCTTTTCTAACAATGGTATATACTAATTATGTAAACATAATTTTATCATTAACGAGTCCAACAATACCTATAGGGAGAATCGCGTAATAGAAAGACATTTTTAGAATGTTTGACATGAAAACCGTATACTACCCCACTATAAATAAGATTATTAAAATTGCGGACGGAACTTCGAGTTTATTGGGACCAATTGTAAAGCTTTGAAAGTCAGATACAAGAGAATTACCATAGGCAGTAAAAGAATGCTTATTCGTAAGACTAACAATGCTAAAATATACAGGAACTGGAATTCTCTTACCTATAGGAGTATTAAACCCTAGACGAATGCTACGACTTAAAGAAGTAACGATGGCAACCATATATATCGACGAAACGAATTGGTATGAGGATATTGTAGGATATCTTATAGGTGGCTAAGAAATGATTAAGGACTTACTAATACAGGTAAAGACGAAAGTAAAACGGAACTTACTGTAATTTTATATTTAAAACAACGTACTATTAATGCGAAAACTTGGTAAAGAATACGCAATATATGTAATAAAAGGAGAGGTACCTCGATAATGAAAGTAAGCTTACAATTTTTATAGATATTTCGTAGTGGTCTCGACTTTTCACAAATTAAGGGGAATATTATAGTGGCCGACTCGAAATATTAATACTGAAGAATACATTAGAACCTCTAAGTCGTACGCTTTATTTAATACCACCAAACTAATTAACGTAAAATTCGGGACTATTATGGTTTTAAGACCATAAAGCATTATAGGTATAGATTTTGTAGGCAAACTTAATCTAAAAGGAGTTGGCGGCGAGACTTATCTTTTCCTTATAGTCGATTATTTCTCGAGATTATTTTTTTGCCGAATAACGAGTAAACCAACGGGTAAAAGGGTATATCGGATAAAAAGGCCTATTACAAACGTTTTTGGCTATCTTAATAAATGTTACTCAAATAACGTAAAATACTTCAAAATCCTAATGGTTAATATTTTTTTCTAAAGACGGAACGAATATGATAAATACACTTGCGTACTTAGTCACATCAAAAGGACTATTTTAAGAACTGGTAAAACTAGTCAAGAATATGCTAAAAAAAAAAATAGGCTTACGAACGTGGATATAGGTAACTCTAAAAGTGGCCTATAGATTTCGCCAATATTATAAAAGCCATTAACAACACACTTGTAAGAAACTTACCCTATATACCCTTACAAATTATATTAGACTAGTTAGCGAAACCCTTGGAAGTAGTCGTAGAGATAGTATTGAACTTGGAACAAAACCAATTAGCAACAATGTTCTACGAATCAAAGGCTAATAAGGAGGTAATTTGTGGCGAGTTTGTTAATCGGCGTGATGGTTTGCGACAATAGGTGGCTGACAGATAAGTGAAGCGATGAATTGAATTCGAGACTAACCTTGAAGATAGTGGCGATGGGTTTAAAGTTAGCGATTAGGTGTAAGAAGTCGTGCCTAAGACCTGCAATATCAAGTTGAGAAGGTTTCTAGTCAGCAGAAATAAAGATCTAAAAAATATCCAAGCGCCTACCTTTAAACTTCGATAAATAGGACCGTGGGAAGTCGATAAAATTACGTTATCTATATCGCTTTGAATCGTTGATCCTATTACCAGGCTGAAGAGGAGGAAAATCTACATCAACGTATTAAAGCCATACGTTTAAAGGGGAAAAAATGAGGAGGAAGGGAACGAAAGAAGAAGAAGCGAGAAAGATATGGAAGAAATAAGGGATCCTTACGTTAGCAACTTTGATAACAACGACGCCATCGATTGAAACGTGTCGCGGTGGAGTAGTACCACCAATCAGAACTCACCGCGATAAAATAACTATATTAACCTTCATTAAGGTTAAAGTTAAAAAAGTTAAAAGGGTAAAGGTAAATAGAGTAAAGATTAAGGTTCTAAAAGAGTGGAAGTTGAAGTTGAAGTTGGAATTGGAGTTGGGTGATTATAATGAAGTTTGGTGGAAAGTTCACTTTGCTCCTTATTCCTATTGTTTCTATTATTTCAGTACTCCACTTCACCCTACATCAATATTTAATTTAAACCTCAACTTTTATCCACTTTGTTTTATATAGTTTCAGGAACTCAACCATACATTAATTGTGGGATAAATGGTAATATGGATGATTAATATGTATGCCAAACATGAATTATATTAAGGAAGTAGCTACCAGCAGTCATGGGAGGGATGTCTGGAGGGTAAAGGGGTACCTGCAGGAACTAGCTGAACTAGAAATGACAATGCAAATACACCTCTCTACCCCTCTAAATACGTCCCCTAAAAAACTACATTTCAACTGTAATCAAACCCTAATGAAATAAAGGTGATACTGGGCACCAGTATTTAGCCACTTATTAACAACTTCCTCGTAACTATTGGAACCACTTACCCATAATTTTTTAGCAAAATCTTCTAGGAATATACGCTATTTTATAAACGTATTCGAAATATGTCTCTTCGCGAGTCCTATTAGCGTACATGTCGATAGCTCGTGACGTAGAAAACTTTATACTCGTTAGCAAAGACCAATCAGCTCCGGAACATGTAACCTATGTCTTTAATGGCTTTGTCCACCTTAATAGCGAGTTGAGAATTTATCGTGATGATACAAAGGAGACGTAAAAAGTACTAAAACTGCAAAATAGGTGTTATACTAATAGCTAAAGGTATTGACACTGTACGGAAAAATTAAAGGTTAAAAAACGAAGGAAGTCTGTTTTTTGCAATTGAGAGTTTAGTGATTATTTATAGGGGGGAGGGGGAGGCGCTAAAGCACCTTTTACGTAACGTTAGCCTAGTACATTCCACATGTAACCGTAATGTTTTCAAAGGTGTGTTTACCTTCCTTATACTTGCGGTATGTATAACAACGTTACACACACAAAAAATAACGGGGGAAAGGACGATAGGAATGTCTTTGGGGGCAATGTTATAGGTTAATGCCTAGCTAGTAATACTAGGGATCTAATCTTGGTAGTTCTACACACTCTTGCAATGCTTTAGAGTAGGGAGGAAGCTGCTTGAAGACACGCTACTATATGTCACATGACTGGAGAGAGGGTCGCACCATCTTAGCTCTATAGCCGCTCCCTAGCAGAGACTTCTCTTCTCCTTCTTCTTCATCGAGGTTTATAGATAGAATCCGACCACCTTGAGCGATAGCTCTGGCCTTAGTCCCTTTACAATTTTCGTCAATATGATAAATAATGAATAAATGCGTAGATATAGAATCGTTATGATTATGATAATGGTAGGGGCTTTTACCTGTTAAGTGATATAGGTAGATTTAGTCAGCTAATTATAGTGATCTTTTTGAACTGGGACCAGAATTCTTTTACTAATTAATATCCCTCAGAGTTTCTTCTTTACCTTTTTCCTCTATTACTTTAAAGTATATAACGCGTTTAATGTGTTTTTAATTTGGATTTGAGAGGTATCAAGTATGATTTATGACCTATTTTAATTAGCATTCGATAATAATATAACATATTAATCAATAACTTGATTTGCCATAAATTTAGCCTCTTTTAAGGTTACTTTAATTGAAAACCCTTATGGGTGGTTTGGGCTTCAGTTTGAGTATTTCCCTTATATATGCTCCCTGTTGTAATAGTACTACATGAAGTGCAGTAAGTCAACTTTACTAACAGTAAATTTGACTATATTGACTGCAAGTTGAGTGTATTATTTTATGTGGGCTTACTGTATTGGGTGTAAGTTGAGTACAGCAGGCCACACTTCATACTAAGGCATGGACCAAGCAATTGACCATACAAATTACTGCGCAGACCGGCTAGCGGTCTACCAAACCTAAACCAATATATCTACTATCTGACCACGTAATACTACTGTTACTTGGACCAATTGAATCGACAACGTTGCAAAGTCTAAATCCCTACCAACACTGATTAGTTCTTATTGGATTAATTACAGATTGGCTAAGTAGAAGAAAAGGCTACTTTCTGGTTACCCTTTACATTAAACGATAGCTAGGGTAGAGTGAAAGTTTTTACGAAGGGCTTTTATAAACTGCGGCGGTTTTTACGGCAGTAAGTAAAGAAGAATTCTAGATTACGGCGGTTTTTATGGAAACTTAAAGATAGCAACGGTATCGCTATTAAAAATACCAAAAAATCTTTACCAGATCTTTCTTAAAAGCGTTATAATTAACTATTGGAAGTCTTAAAGTTCGGTAAGTTGGCAAACGGCTAGGTTAGTATTACTAAGGATGTTACTATTGTAAAAAAGACTAAGTTTCATAGCCAAATAATAAATAACATTCGATCTTTACTAATAACAAAGAAACCTTCGACTTTACCCTTTACACCAAACTTTTGCCTTTACTTCACTCTTTTTCACTTCCTTTACCTTAATTCAATTGTTAAGTTCGCTACTTTGAGCGAAATATCTAGAATTTTCAAGCCGCTATAAGAAAGCCACGTCGCGCGACTTTGACACCAAATCACCAAATTTCCACGCGACTTTATATTGAAATACCAAGTCTCTACGCCTAAAAATCAGTTAGAAGCGAATGAGGGCAATTATATTCCTTGGACTCTAATTCATTAAACATTTTGTCGAAGAATTATAAGAGTGTGATATCGATGAAGAATTAACAGAAAAGTATTTAACCAAATTTATTGGCTTTTATATCGTTGATTACGATAAAGGCGAAAAAATGTACTGCGGTAACGATTCTTTTTGTAAGTATCGTGTCCTTTTTGAAGACTAGATAATTGATATGTGGAAAAAAGTTTAAAAGAGTATTAAGGTAAAACTAAAAGGAAAAACTTTAAAGACTAGGGATTGATATACCAAAAAAAAAAAAAGCTTCACTAAACTAGTCAAAGCTTTTTTCGATTTAGTTCAATTTAATGAATGCCCTTAAGACCTACGCCATGAAGGAAAATGTATTAAAGATCATTAACGTCTATAAATACATTTTAAGGGACCTCCTCTTTACTCTTAGCTAAATTAGGACTCTTTACGCGTTATCAATGAAAATACTGTTAACCTATACGGTAGCTCAGCACTTTTACGCGAAAGAACCGAGTATGCTTTTAGTGATAATAGAGTACGTGAAGCAGTAGTTGCCCACACAGACAGAGTTATTGACGTTAGCGCTTTACACCAGTTAATTAAGCAAAATCATCAAGTCCCCTAAAACCTTTAGGTACTTATCACCCTTTAGTACTTTAATCAATAAGCTCCTTAAAAACCTTTTTACGACAAGTTTAACTATACGCGAAAGCCTATTATAGGCCCTATCACAAAACTTTACCCCTCAGGTCGAGAGACTAGCAATTATCTTTCACACCGTGTTTTAAAAGTCTCAAAACTTAAACTGTTAGAAAATATTATCAATAAAGACTGGGATAATTATCGAAACCTGCCTCTAAAACCTGTTAAGATGATTAATATTAATTATAAGCTTTTCATGAACTTTGTTAAAATTTGTAACGATGTCGAAAAGTACGACGGAAAGCCTTACAACTTCCTTAACATAAATATAAGGACCTTTTTAAACATTTACAAGTAAATGTATATTCCCGCTTTTAGTTTTTACTTATTATTTTCTGAAATTATTATAAAACACATTGAAAAACTATTACCTAACTTTTTAAAAATAAATAACCTCACATGAAGTTTATAATAACATAAAAAGCTACTTCGAATACGACGTCCACTTCGCCTAATACTATATAAATTAGGCTAACACACGGTAAACCATAATAATAACGAAGAATAAATAGCAGTAAATACTAATAGATGCATTTAACTAGATACTTAATAATCTGATGTTATGCCAGTAAACAATAAAAAAAACCTACTCTGGTGAAGAAAAACGTCACGAGCAGGTACAGACAATAGTTACGGGCGTTACCAAGTTTAAATACGCCTTATAAAGCCTAAATACTACCTAAAAATGTTTTTTTTAGCCAATTACGTTTTTCGCTTGCTACTGTAAGAACACATACACCAAACTCGCTTATTATATAGCCTTAAACCGGTAACTTCCCTAACGTAAATAATAAAAAACCTTACGATAATTAATTACATTGATTGTAAATCCCGCTATGTGCGCCTTTAACGTCTAAGGTCTGGTATATCAACTACATACTAAAGGCAATAACCACGTTGAAGCTAACAAAGCCAAAGTTTAAGCGGACCGATTAACCGCAATTACTATCGTCGTAATAATGGCAAAATATATTAAACATATATCAAATCTAGCTATTAGTCGACTAGGCACTCCTTCGCCGAACGAAATAACAGAAAGGTAATATATTACATTTGATATCCTACTACATTTGAACAAAATTACTTAAATCAAATCGTAAATTTAAAAAGGAAACGAGCTAATTAACGGCGACAATACCCCTAAATAAATTAAGTGGTATTAAAATACTACTTTCAACACAGCTTAATAATTGTTCGACCACGCTTTTTATATCACTTAGGTAGTAAAAACCCTTAACTTTATCCCAACTAAACCACTAATCCCTTATATACCTTTAATCTTTGCGATCGCTAATAAGACCATATATTTGAAGGTATCATACCAAATACAAGGGAAATAATGTACTTAATAAGAGGCTATTCGTAATACACAACATTATGAAAAAAAACACTATAATTACTAAAATCAATTGTTAAAACACTAGAAAAGTTAAAGTTAACATTGGACCCAGCGAAAAACTATTGTAACTAGGGATAACGGTAATTTGAACTGTTGTAAAATTAATTACATTTTTCACACTTGAGTCACATACCACGTTCCTCTTTTATTTAAAAGATATAAAAATTCTTACAATGAAAATCAACGTTAATGTAAATGAGCTAGTTAACAACTCAAGGTTTCTCCTCATCCTTAAATAAAGGAACTTATAGTTCAATTTTCAAAGACCCAAAATAAAGGTATGAAACCTAACGAAGCTGGAAATACGTTAATCATATTAGTACTTTAACAACTCAACCGTTAATAGGTTATATCAAGTCCTAAAGTCTTTTAGCTATGAAAATATAAAATACTTTGCCTTAAAAGCTATTGAAAATCTCTACCACTATTACCAAATATATACCTAAACCCTCTGGATATTTTTATTTATACTAAAAAACGATAAGGACTTTCATTACAAGGTTTTTATTAATATATTTTACTTAGATAATATGAATATTTTTTACGTCATTAACTTCGCAACCTTTTTTTATAGAGTTAAGTCTCGAAAGTCCTTTTCGGCAAAAGATACGGAGGAAATACTAAAAATGTTATAAATTAACACGTACTTGAGCCTACTTAACGTTGTCGTCTACGATATTAGTACTAACTTTATAACGGTGGAGTTGCAGGAAAATGCTGAGATAATAGGTATTTAATGCAAGCAAGAGCTTGTAAATGCCTACTAATGTATTAAGAAGGTTAAAAGGGTATACACCTTGCTTCGACGAACGTATAATATCCTTACATTGAAAATTAAAAGCTTTATGGATCCGGAAACACGCCTTTAAATGACAGTAAAAAGCCTAAATGATATTATGGGCCCTAACAGCCTAATGTTAATACTACTGGTCTTTAAAACGTACCTACATCTACTAAGTAAATCTCCGCTTTTAATAAGTACCAAAAATCGTATTACGGTTTACAATAAAGATTTAAAGGAACTACGAAGGGAATCAACACATCGCTAGGTTAATAACGCCCTTAATACTAGGAACAGATTCGTAATAATCCACGTATTTATTTTACAGTTACAAAGTAAAGTCCTCATATACCGAAAGCCGAGTAAATAAAAGGGCTTGTATAAAATCCTAAGTATCGTAAACTTTGAATTAATTATTAAAATTACTAACAATTTATATCTTTCCTAACTACTTAAGTCAAGCCTGAAATTAGGGTTACTAACGATAAAAACCTTTAAGCTAAACGAACGAACTAATACAAACCACATCTACCTATTATTAATAAGTTGATAAAATACTGCTGACGCGAACGACCCCCGAAAAGGAAAAACGTTAAAAAGGAAGAATAAATACCGGGTCTCATTTATAATATTACTTAGGTAAGCAAGAAAAAAAGATTAACGAAGATTTAATATTAAAGTTCCAAGTATAAGGGATTATCAAAACCTCTGTCAAACTTTTTAAGGAAAGCAATAGGGTTGATATAAGCGGCCCGCTAATTCGAGGGGTTATAAAATTTATGCTAAAGGCTAATTTTAACCTTCAAAACCCGAATATTACAATATTCAAGTCGAAAATTATTTACGAGGTTAAAGGAAAAACTACGGGGTAGCTATACGAAAAGTTACGCCTTATTTTTTAAGGATACAACAATAAAGGCAAACACTAAATCTTTACATAATCGCTAAAAATTCAGAAGATTAACCAGCATTTAATAGTTACTTTGGCAAAAAACTTATTATCTAAAACTAAAGGCAAGTTTATGCTCAATATTCGTAATATAACGTAAAAATATATATAATTAGTAACGAATTTGCAGCGAATCTTACTGCTAGAATTACCATAGAAACTACGTATTATTTACTCTTTAGGGATGGTAATATGATGTATTAATTCATTATACGGAATAATTAAAATAAGTTTCTATTAGTTTCTAATTGACTAATTGCATTTTAAATCATAGTTAGGTATAAAATCATTAATATACAGCCCATATTTACTAATAACGTAAAAAAAGGAATTTAGCTTAATAGGTATATAAACTAACGATACCCCTTTCTTCAAAATGGCTTTCTTTATAATATCGGAATAACAAGCAATTAAGGATTTTAAATTCTGGAATCATGAGCCGGTAACGATGTTAGAAAAAGGTAATCAACTTAACTTTAACGAATCGTTAATACACATACTTAACATTAATACTAGCCTTAAGTTTCGTTAAAAGGGTTATGATACTAATTTATTTATAATCGACAAAACTAACGTAGTCCAAGCTTAATATTACTTGAAACAACGTGCTCGTAAGAGTTATATTTCCACTTTATACTAATCGAAGGCCTCTTATAACCTCTTTATCGCGCCCTAAATATAAAATCTAACAAGTAACGACTTTGACCGGTTTAATAGGAGAATTGAATAGTAAATACGAAATCTGAACCGAAAAATTAATATAGTCTTAATCAACTTATCAAAGCCTAAATTAATAATTTTTACGGATAGATCTTTTACAAATAACACCAACCTATTTTTATAAATCGCTTTGATAATAACCCTAGTAAACAAAAATAATCGATGAGATCAATTGAGCAGTATTTGCAACCAAATTTACCAAACATTAATCAAATATAAAAGGATTATACGAAACGTATTAACTTTGAAAGTTTACGATATAATGACAGGCTTTAATATGAAAATGATACTTTGGGAAACCCTTAACCTTATTATCAGGTAGCTAAAGATTCTTTTAATTCTGGTGGTAATTTGTACCAATTCGAGGAGTCTATTCCAATGCTTTTCCAAGCTCGGAATCACCAGCAAAAAACGCCTGATAATCGACGTAATAATACTTCGTAAAGCCTACGAAAGAAGAGAAATTGAGGAGTTCCGATGGATTAACGGTAAAGAAAATCCTACTCATACTATAAAGAAAATATCGCCGAATAAAGCTCTAGAAAATATTGTAAATAGCAATAAACTAACTATATGTATCGTGGGCTATGTTAATAGGTTGCCCGAAAATCTCAAATCATATAATAATGGTAAGAGATGTACTAGCTAACTAAAAGACTACCAGGGAAGTAATAGAGTTGACGATAGCGATTTGTTTAATTAGTACGGCTAAAATAAAGGTTTGTAAAGGCCTGTGGCGGAAAACGTTTTGTAGGAGTCGATAAAGTCGGACCTCGGAGCTGTGGAGTAAATAATGGCAATTAGGGTCAATTTTAATCTAAATAGGCGCATTTAAATATGGATGTTAATTAAAATTAACAGGAGTCCAACCAGTTGATGAGATTGAAGATCAATACTTACTGAAAAAAATTGGTTAACCACACTAGCGTGCGCATACAAACTAAAAAACCGCCAATATTAAAATAGCATTACATATAATGCAATATGTCAAATTTACTTATAGTAAAGTTAACTATATTAACTGTAAGTTGATTGCATTGTTTTGTATAGGCTTACTATATTGTGTATAAGTCGAGTACAATAGGCCATACTTTACCCTAGGGCACGGTCCAAGCAATTGGCCATACAAATTACTGTGCAGACCGGCTAGCGGTCTGCCAAACCTAGAACAATACATCTACCATCTGACCACGTAATACTACTGTTACTTCGATGAATCGAATCGATAATGTTGCAACGTCTAAAGCTCTATCAACATTCCTGTTTATTATTTTAATCGAAAGTTCTTTATTAACTAAATTGAATAGGCCTATTATATCTATAATCGAAATTAAAGGAAAATAAAAAGTCATTATCATTATTTGAATGGGTCAAATTGTAGGCTTATATATATATATTGGCTAAGCTTAACACATATACTATTACAATGACAAACAACAAAAAAAAATCTAAAATAGCGCTTAAAGGTAACGTAAAGACACTATAAAGCGTATTCAAACACTTTATAGCTCTTAATAACATGACAAACTCATTGGCGTAATATGTTTTTTCCAACTCTTATGCTATAGATTTCTTGCTGGTAAAATACCAGCTTCTTCAACATATAATTCAAGAGATTCATCTTAGTTTACGAATCTTTCCTATACTTCAATATATAGTACTACTTAATAATAATCCAGTTTATTAAGTACTATGCGAGGTTAATATCGTACTCGAGGTAACTTGTAAGACTATCAAAAATATCGCAAAACGATAAGCAGTTTATGAAATAACTAAAGAAATAATCTTTGGCTTAATTGATTAATATATTGGAAAACAAAGAATAGAAGCCTCGAAGCTCAATCTTTATTCAGCAGAAAATGTTGAAAAATGTTCACAAATTAATATGTAAAAAACCATACAGTTAACCGTTATACTTTTTCTTACTACCTTAGATCTTTATGTAAAGTGTCATCTCTATAAAATTGGTATTTACTATAATAACGTCTCGAGGGGGGAAAGTATTATAGCAGTCAGACGGCTCTTTTGGATCTCTTAAGTAGGGGTGTTCATATTGGTATTAGTAGGCAAAATAGTTACCTTTAGTATAGTTTGAAGAGAAAAGAGCAATAGTTATACTTATTGTAAATGCGTGCATAAAAACTTTTCTTCTCTATTATTAAGTTTGATATTTCATGGCGAACCTATTAGAATTTTACGTTCTAGGGAGTGTATTAAGGGTGCTAGGAGTGTTTGAGGTATTGGTGAATTTATTAAAGATTTTCTTAATTTTGGTAATAATTTTATTGATGTTACAAGGCTTTTAAATATGGTTTCTATTTAATCGATAATTGGACTTCAGAGTTTGCTGTTTATAGATTAATTAAACTCTTACAATAGTGGTAATGCGTAGGGGTACTAGGACACTAGTGTTTAAGGAATATATTGCTTAGGTAGAACCTTCCAAACGTGAATAAGGGTATTAAAGAATGTTGTCGCCAGTGATACTTTTATATTTTCTCTTCTTCGTTATGTCTTTTGGTATTTTACATATATTGGAGTATTGTTAAAGAATATTAGTCAAATTTACCTTTTTGACAATCTTATTGAATATGAAAATATTACTATTACAAAGTTTATCTCTTAAAATTATTTTGGTAAATTTTACCTTATTTTTCCATATAGTGAAAAAACACTCTATAAAGTATTTGGTACAGTTTTAACAGGCATGAGGACTGGTATTCATTTGTTAAGGATTTGATTTGAGGATAAATTGGCAAATATAATTGGTTAAATATTCCTCGGTGGAATTTTATATCGGTATTTTATATTATAGGTCTCTATTGTTATATTTGGTAAAAATGTGAGCTATGTTTTTAGGGAACTATCAACGTTATTATCGGCCATCCTGAGGTTTTTTTTTATGGACTTAATGAATGATTTTATAATGAGGAGAAAAATTAATATAGGAGGGGAAGTTATAACTTGTTTACTGCTAAAGTTATTGTTTTTCGTTAAAGATATCTTATGACTTAACGATTCGTAAATTTCGATTTGCAATATTAATAAAAGTAGTGGCGATGTAGACGTTTACTAACTTTAGATGTTTCAATAAGTTGGTGATCAATTTTCAACGATTGATATTGAGACTTTTGGCAGCTAATCTCAATATTGGATTTCAAAACTATTTTAATAAAGATCCACTAGTGGTTTGACAATCCTATTTCCGATTTTAAGAGAATATTATCATTACACGTACTTAGAAGTTTTCTCTTTTTCTACGTGTAAACAGAAGATGCAGCGATGTGAGTATTTTGTCAGAATTCTTCCTCTATTTTTGGCTGTTGCAAAGCGTAACCAGAAAATAAATTCTTTTTTTACACAGCTTATCTTTGTTAAATGGAATAATTATTCATTAATATTGATAGGAATTTATCGTAGTGTCGTAATTGATTCGAATCGTGGTTGAAGTAACTTGTGCATTGTATTAAAAATAGCAATGTGTTACTTTTAAGTTTGGCAGATCGCTAATCATTCTACACACTAATTTTTATGGGCAACATCTTCGCTCGTACCTCATATTAAATTGCACACTCTCTGAAATTGACTTGCATTTAATATAGTTACCTTGCAGTCAATACAGTTAACTTAATAGTCAGTAAAGTTGACATAACTTTACTGCAACTGACTGTTATTTCAACAACTATTTTATTCAACTAACCGAAATTTAACTGTATTAGAATTCCTAAGATTTCATTACTTTTCTGAAATATTGTTTTATTTTCTAAAAAAAAACACTAACTGATTCTTGATATTGATCTTAAGCTTCTTATTTCATACAACTTATATTCTTTTCTGTTTTATAATTATCTTCATGACATTTGCTAAATTATTTCAATACTCCAATCATTAGATTCTAATCTTTAGCTTCGATAAATAGTCATAGAATATGTTTCGTCATCCTTCTTGATTTCATTTTGAAATTGACTAATTTATTATTGCTTCTTTCAATTTTTTATTCAAATATATTTCAAATTGTATTTCTATTTTTCTTGCTGGAGTATACCTTAAAATATTTCCCTTCATTTACGTTAAAAATACTATGTGTTGTATATCTTTCTTTGATAATTTATACCTGTATATTTTTTATCAATTTATTAAAAATTCCAAATTAGCAAATATGTTTAAACTTTAGTATCTACCGTTCCTTTAAACATAATTATTTCAATTAACAAAACAATCATTTATTTATACCCATTCTTTTTTTTTCAGTGTTTTTATTGTAATTGTTGGAATAACAGTCAATTGCAGTATAGTCCAGTCAACTACACTTACAGTTGGTTGATTATAGTAACTTAAAATTGATTGTAATTTGTGGGATTTGACTGCATTGACTGCAAGTCAAGTATAGTAGGTGAGCACTTCGAAGTGAAGCACGTGCCGAAGTAATTGGCCATCAAAATTAGTATGAAGACCGTTTAGCAGTCTGTTAAACTTAAAAGTGACAACATTACCACTTTCAATGCAGCACCAGTCACTTCGACCACAGAGATTCGAATCGAATATGTTGCAATGATAAAGGTCTATCAACACTAATTAATACTTTTCAGGTTGAGCACAGATAAGCTAGGTAGAAGAAAAAGTCATTTTTTGGTTGTTACGCTTTATTTAGACAAGGTAGGGGAAAGACTTTTGCGAAGGGCTTCTTTCTGCTACGTTTGCTATTCACAGGTAACAAAGAGAAAGAATTTTCAAGTCATTTTACTATTTACAGGTACTTTAAAGTAGCAATAGTATCGCTATTACAAAAAAACACCAAGAAATACACATTGTAATAGACTTGTAAATGTCAAGATTAACTGCCTAAAAGTTTCAAAAATCGTCAAGTTGATAAACAGCTAAATAAACACAATTATGATTACTATTACTTTGAATACTAGTACTGTAAATCGCAAAACAACTGAGTTTTAAAATCTTTCACAAACAATAACTTTGATGGTAAAACCTACGGCTTAATTTACTGTTATACCATTTTTTTTCTCTTTTACTCTTTAATATTCACGACAATAACTTTAAAATATGTTATAATTGATACTGTCGTTGACTTTTTTTTGGTAATTATGGCTCTTAGAACCACCTTCGCGAAGCACTACAATAAAGAACTCTGGTTTACGAATGCCGATGAAGACTTTTTAGTTTAATACCTTACTAATTTTATCAGCTATTATATTTTCGATTCGAAACCTATTAGAACCAATCAAAGTTTAAAAGCGTTCGATTGATTTTAAACGTTGTTTAAAAACTAGATGTTGGTGATGGGGAAACTAGTAGATAAACAGGCTAAGATTAGTCTAAATATTAATTTTTTTTAGCTGTGGCGTTGAATTTCCTTAAAAAAAAAGAAAAATAGTAACCTGATAAATGTATTATATGAATAAACTAACGACCAACACTTTAAATGGGTTTATAAGGATAGAGATAACGGTATCGCTAGCAATAACATTTCTTAAAGCACTTAAATACGTTTTCAAGGTTATATTCAAGCTTAGATAAGTTCCTTGGACCCTTTTGCACAAGTTTGTTCACAGGTTAGTGATATTATCTATAAGGAATCAATTAACTCTCGTAAAGAAAGTTTTTAAGTTTACTAGTCAATTAAACAAAAACCTTAATATGTGCCTTAGTACTAAAAGGAGTATTACTAAGTCCTTCGCAAAAATCTTCAAGTTTCCTTCCCCTCAGCACTTTAGCACGTCTAGTTTAAACAAAAAAAAATAGAGGTAAGGGCGATTTTACACGCGAGACTATTATGGGTATTATAACTAATTTTTTCCCTCTAAACTCAGTTAAAGGTAACTATTTTTCCTATTAATACCAGTACTTTCCCCAACACTAGTCGAGGGATTTAAAGGGTCCCTACGATTAGCATATTATTTTTTTCCCTCTCATTGTTCTCATGGTAGATATAAATTACGCGGTCATTATTAATTTTGTTAAGATTTGGAAAGGAAAAAAGAAGTATAACGGTAAATCGTACAATCTACTCGACATTAGGTTGCGCTTATTTTTTAACATTTTCTGTTAAATTAGGATTAGATTACGAGGTTTTTACTCGTTATTTTCAAATATCCTTACTAGCTAAGCAAAATACTATTACTTTCGGCACTAAAAAAAATGTGCCTCTTTCCAAAAGATTTACAAAAGTTTTAAAAATTACTTCGGATACTATGTTAATATTGTTTAGTGTTATATGGATTGGAAGATGATGAAGTGGTTTTACATGTTAAATGATGAAAGATAGTCGGAAAACAAAATGAACCTTTTTAATGAAATGATTGAAAATTATATTGTACAAATAAATACTAGAGAATATAGAATCTCATTAGGGCATAATACATTCATAAGTCCTGCAAACCATTACGAACCATTGAATATTTAAATACGTTTTTCAATAAAATGACATCCCTTATAAAGGGTTTTTGATTATTTACGGTTCTTGTTAGCGATCGTAATAATACGGGTCCACAATTCAACTAATATAAACCTTTAAGTTCCAAAGTTTAACAACGACAATAAAAACCTTTTTATACATACTATATTGACCATAAATACAGAATGCTCGGCTAATACGATTAATAAGAAAACTCTAACCTAAAGACGTAATTACTCAGCTACATATGGAAGAAGATACACCTTTTTGTCAAAATCCTTATATTAATCACATAAATTCACTTTAAACACTAAAAAATGTTGGATTTTCGGCAAATAAATCTGCTAATAAACGTGCTATATTGCTGTCGAACGTGAATTAAAACAGATGATATATCATATATAATATGCTTTTATATTTAATTAGAAATATGTTCAAAGCGTTGAAAACTTTAAAGATAAAGGGGTCAAAATGAGTTAAAAAAAAACCCAAAATATCGATTAAACGAAAAAATTGAAATCGATCCGAAAATAATATAATAACTCGCCAACCACGCTTTTTTTATACTGTTAAACAGATAAAAATCTTGATCGACGTTATAATAATAAAGATCTTAAGCCTATATAGCTATTTACTATTCGCGACCATTACGTAGAATATTTTTTTAAAAGTATAATGCCAAATATTAGCGCAGTAACATACTTAGCAAAAAGTTATTCATAATACATCGCGTTACAAAAGAATGCTTATATTACTACAGAATTGAACTATATGAATATAGGTAAAACTAAAATTAGTTTTAACTTTGGAAAAGAATTCTTTATATTGTAATTGAAAATTATTACTACTGTCATTAGCCTTATTGTCTTCTGCATTTTAAGATCACCTTCCTTCTTCCTCTTATATCTTAAAAACATAAAGAATCTCTGTATTAACTTTAATATTTAAACTAATAAATTGATTAAGATTGAGGACATTTAAAGGTTCCTATATAGTTCAAAATCAAGATACCTTTAGTTTTACTTTTAAAGGCTAAATTTGTTATGGACTCAGGTTATGGGCCATTGAGTTTATAAGTTACGTAACTGTGCACGTAATGGGATAAGCAGTATCCGGCCTGGGCCCGGTCCGGGTATGGACCGGGCACGGTCCGTGCACAGTACGTGTAAGGTCACGTAATGGGCTGGATACTGGCCAGGCACTGGCCATACTTATAGGTCCTGCATAGTGGGCCACGGTAGCCTCTTCTAGTCTTCCACTATAACTCAATAGTAAATCCCATTTGGCACCTACTTGGCTTACCACCGTAGGTCGAACTATAACAAAATGTAATAATGTTATACTTAACGAAGTAAGAACTTCGTTAACTATATTAACGGTTTTATCAACCTGCGACTAATAAGCTATTGAAAGTCTTTAAAGCGACTGGTTACGAAAATGTGGACCTGCTAACGCTAAAAGCAATTAAATATTTTTACCACTACTGCCAAATACAATCCCAAACCCCCTTAAGGTTTAAGTTCACGCTAAAGAAAAAGTTTAACTTCAAAGTATTTATAAACTTGTTTTACCTGGACGGCAAAGCTAATATTTTACGTTATTGACTCCGCAACAACTTTCTACTGTGTAAAATTCCTTAAAATTACTACGGCGAAGGAAACATAAGACGTAAAATATAATTTGTGGATTAATAAGTGACTATAATCCTCTAATGTACTCACCTATAATATCGGTAATAATTTTACTATAATAAAACTTTTAATTACTATTAAATAGATAGTGATTTATTGTTAATAATGTTTTATTAAAGTTTTTCAGCATATTGGTCAAGTCGAAAAGGCTTACTCATTTTTCGAAAAACTTATAATATACTTACCCCAAAATTCGAAAGCTTTATAAGTTAAAAAGTATGGTTTTCAAAATTTGTAAAAGATTTTAACGATATTATTAGTTTTAACGGTCTTATACTAACTTTGTTCATATTTATAGTTTATCTATATATAATAATTAAATCGCTATCATCATCAAATACCTAAACATGTATTAAAGTATATAACAAAGCCTTGAAGGAACTAAAAAAGGAATCGGTACACCGTCATATTAATGATATACTTGATATCAGAAACGGACCATCGACAATAGATATACTACTTTTATCTTTTTAAAGTAAAGTTCTTATGTGGCGAGAGCCAAGCAACCAAGATCAACCTTATAAGATATTACATATTTTCGACCTAAATGTAGTGTTCAAGACCGCTAACGGTTCTATCACTTTTCCTACTACATAAATTAAACCGTATAGAAAACCTTTAAATTTAATGAAAATCCCTATATTGAAAACTTCCAAAGAGAATGGATTAACTAATAGAATCCTTCGAAATCGATCATTAACAAGCTAATGAAACGTCGATCATGTGAGAAACGACCAAAAAAGAATATAAATTAAAGATGAAGATAATGACGAGGAATTCAAGCTTAAGAGAGCATATACAACAGCGTAAGTAACTAAAAAAATAGAAGTCTAATAAAAACCTAGCCCTTAAGTTAAGTATTGAAGGTATTATTGACATACTAGTTAAACACTTTAATGAAAGCGACCGAATAAAGATTAACATTCTTTCTACACAGGAAGTTATTCAACTTATACTATTAATGCAATTAAAAAGCTAAAATATCAAAATTTTCAAGTCAAGGATAATTTACAAGGTTAAACCCAAAAATATGACCAGACCGTATGAAAAGTCGCGGCTAATTCCTTGAAAATACGTTTATAAAGTTATATATTAAATCTTTATTTAATCGCTTACAATTTGGAAATTTGGCCAACGTTTGATCATCCAAATTATTACTAAGTAAACTATTAGTATAAACGGTAAATTCACACTATGAAACTTTAATATAAAGTAAGTATAAATGTAAATGACTACTGATCTTAAACGAATGATACCATTAAAATTATCAAAACAACTAAAAGACAAGTTTCCGGTAGATATAGTAATACGTTATATTAAACCTTTATATGGACTAGCTGAAGTAAATTTCCATTAATTTTTAACGTACCAAACACATTTAAAAAATGGGCTGGATATAAAAACTTTAGCGTTCAACTTGTATTTATGAGTTATGTAGGGAAAAGCCTTCGATATTATAGGTAAATAAGGTAATAGTACCTTTTCCCTCTAAAACATTGAGTTTATAACAGCGAAATAACGTGTTATCGAAGGGTTAGGTATCTAGAACAATAATCCGATAAAAAAGTTGGCCAAAATATATAATTTAACTTTAATAAATCGTCAATACATATCCATAATTTTAAGATAGATGACGATATACATAGTGTTTGTATTAAAAAATGTTAAGAAAGGAAAGCGAAAAACCTAAAGACTATTAATAACACCAACAAATTAACATCATAATGATACCTAAAGTAAAGGGCCTGTACGGATTATATAGCAATATTATATCAACCGAAAACATTGTACAACATGCCGATTGCAATGAAAATACAAAATCTATGAAAAGGGACTTTAACAGGTTAACTAAAAGGATTTAATTGTAAATGTATAATTTGAAATAAAGTATTAATATAGTTTCAATAAACATAACGATGACGAAGTTAATAATCTTTATAAGCAGCTTCTTAACAAATAACACTAACCTAACATTATAAATTGAGTTCCTCATAATACTAGTCAACAAGAAAAGATATAATATGCAATTTATAATTACAGGTAACCTTATATACTAAAAATCCGTCAAGTATAAATGTATAAAAAAAATAGTATTAACTTTAAAGGTTTACGATATAATAATAGGTTTTGCAATAGATATAATAATTGACGATATATTAAAAATCATGACGAAATAATCAAAAACACCTCCGATACTTATAATGATATATTTAAACTGCGTAAGATTCAATGAATACCTATCAAAACTAGGAACAACTAATCAAAAAGTTTAGTAATAAATGTCATAGCTTTGAAAGAGGTATAGAAAACCCGAAAAATCAATAAATTCCGGTAAATCAGCGGTAAAAACAAATCCACTAACATTATAACTAAAGCCACACCTAATAATACTCTGAAAAGATTTATAAATAGTGATACGCTAACCGTACTAATTGAAAGCTATATAAACCGCCCGGTACATAACGTTAAGAAATAAGAATATACTATAAAACTCGAAGACTACCGGAGTAACAATAGTAACGGTAATGGCGGCAGTAAATGAAACTATTCGAAAAAGGTACGCAATTGGTAAAATACGTAATATGCGTAAATTCGCAACGAAAAACCTGTATACAGGAGTTGAGAAACGAAACGCTTGAAAATGTAAGGTGAAAAGACCGCAATTAATGTCAATTTCAGTAAAAATTAACTGGAATTAATAGAAGTCTAGCTTGTAGATGAAACATGGATTTCAGAGGTTACTACTAATTTATAACTAGCTATTCTCGCGTACAGGCACAAAAGAAAAAGCCGTCAGTATTATAATATCAGTTAATTACAGTACAGTTAAGTTAAATATACTTAAAATAAGTTAATTATACTGACTGAAAATTAATCATAGTTTGTGGTATTTGACTGAATTGTTCGCAGGTTAAATGCAGTAGGTACTTCCTTTAAAGTAGGGTACGGACCAAAGCAATTAGCCATACAAATTAATGTACAAACCGGTTAGTGGTCTACCAAAATTCAAAGTGACAACATCACTACCGTTAATGTAGCACCAGTTACTTCAACCACAGAGATTCGAATCTACTACGTTGCAAAGATAAAGGCCCAACAACACTTAAATTTGTTTTCATTATCTTGTACCCTTCAGTCTTGAAATTTTACAAGGCGTTTAATATATTCTTAATTCAAAGTAAATATGTATTGAGTGTAATTTATCATTTGTTTCGATTAGTATTTGGTAGTAATGTAACCTATTAATTATTACCTCTATTGACCATAAATTTGGTATGTTTTAAAATTGTTTAAACAAACTTTATGTGAATGACTTACAAAATTTAGAGAAAGATATTTTTATCCTGAAGAATGTTGCTGTTTAGGCTTTTATGTTAAAGTTTATATAACCGAATTGTTTGGGTTCATAGTATTTGAACTTGATATTATAGGTTTGTATGTGTTTATTATTGTCATTGTTAAAGTTATAAGTTTGAGGGTTTATATTAGTCGAATTCGGTACCCGTATTATTACAGTTATAAACGAGAATTGTAGTTAACTATAAAAGCTTTTATAAGTAGTATTAGAGCACTATATGACGTATTTAAATTCTTTGTGGTTTCTAATGGCTTGTTATACTGATTATTATGATATGATTTGACTAGTTTCCATATTTCATATAAATTGTTAGTAAAATATTCGTTTGCCAAACACATAATCGAGAAGACTTATTATTTTTTTCGACTTTTTCTTATGTTCCAATATATAAAGCTTCTTAATAATATTTCAATTTTTATATTATTGAGTGAAGTTGCTATTGTGTTCGATGTAAACTTTGAAACTATCGTAGATTTCCCGAAAAAACGATTAATTCATTAAGTACCAAAGGTATTAATTCTTAGCTTAGCTGGTAAAAATATTAGGAAATAACGAATGAAAACCTGGTAACTTAATCTTAATTTAAAGGCAGATGTTGAAAAACGGTTATAATTTAACATCGAAAAACTTGTAAGGTTTACCATTATATTTCTCCTTACTGCCCCAAATGTTTACGAAAATCGTAATCGCTGCGCAATTCATATTTATCGTAGAAACTTGTTGCGGAGGAAAAGTAATATACTAATTATATAATATATTTAATCTTTCGACTAAATATATAAGAGGTATTAAATATAGTTTTGATCGGTAAGATAGTTACTTTTGGTAAAATTCAAGGGAAAAAAGCTGGTAGTAGTATCTTTAATAAATTAGCGTATAAAGCAGTTACTTTCCTATGGTTAATATCATTACCAAATTTGTTAAACTTATACGTGTTACTAGATGTAAAGATTTTTATAGACTTAGTGATAGTTTTATTAGTTTTAGAGGGATTCTAAATACAAATTTTACTTAATAGATTAGTAAATTTAGAAACTCATCGTATACGTGTTTATTGCTCCTTTTTTTTGGTCAGCGGTGTTAACGTGTTGGAGTCTTTCGATAAAGGGATTTGATACAATTATCCGACCTGAGAAAAGGCTTTCTGAACGACTATAGGGATGTTAAAGGATTATATCGCTAATTATATCTTTTTATTAATTTTTACGTTTTAATTAAAGGTCTTTATCCAGAAAATTTTTTACATAGTATATTTGCCAGATGAACTTCCTCCTCCTTTCTAACGATTAAAAAAAAATCTCGCTATAATAAAACTTAGTCTGAAGCTTTATCTTCATTTGGTTTTCCACTATTTTTCATATGTGTGAATTATAATTTTTAAATCATTTGTAAATATCGTTGAGGTTAATGAATCTTTGGTTGGTTCCAGTTAAATTTAAGTCGAAGATAAAGTAATCTAAGTAATTGGTTAAGTGCTCAGAGGTAAATTTTTCATCGATGTTTATTTGTCGTAGGTCGTTGTCAAAGTATTCAATAAACATAAATTCCAGGTTTTTAATTACTTTTTTTTCTAGAGGTCTCGATAACGACGCCGACTTCAACGTTTACAGCAGCCATTTTACTGGTTCCATACTTGATTAACGATTGAAAAGAAAATTCGAAGTGGTATAAAACAGTAATATATGAAAAAAGATTGATGTAAAGGGGTAAGTTGTAGATAATTTGTTGCGGAAGCTGTTAGTTAAAGCTTATGGAGTTATAAGACTTATCTGTTTATAATTTGAGATTTATGAGAGTAATGATGATCATAAATGAGTATTTTGTTAACTGTAGTAACTTATCAGCTTATTAATTCAAAAAACGTAGGAGTTTTGGTGATGCATCTCAATATTTCTTCTTCCAAAACTTATTCAAGAAAAGTTTCTTGGTTTCTAGATAATAGATATACCATTTCCATTTATAAACTTCTGCAAATATTTCCATAATCTATAAACACTCTATTTTTGCTGCTTCGAATAACTACATAATGTATAAAAATAATTCATAAAAATCTTTCTTTTACCTTGCTTGAACAAAGCGTAACAACCAGAAAGTAACTTATTTTTCTACCTATATTTTCTATTCTTAACCGAATTCAAGCTAATCAATTTTGGTAAGCCTTCATCATTTCAACGTGGTCGATTGGAATCATGGTCAAAGTAACTAGTATATTGCATAAAAAGTCATAATATATAACCTTTTCATTCGGTAGACTGCTAGCCCGTTTAAACACTAATATATATGGCCAAATATCTTTTGCTCGTATCCTAATCTGAATTGAAAACTTACTTTACTTTACTTCAAGTTAATATAGTTAACTTAAAAATTATCTAGTCAACTTTCAATGAGTATGTTTAACTTGACTATACTGAAATTTACTGATGTTCCAACAATCTTCAAATCATTAAGCGTAAAAATAACGTCGATAACTTTGTTATAGACAAAATAAAGTCTATACCTCTTTTTATTATATATATCAATGTTTTAGCGCGAACTTGTTTGTAGTTTATATATCTTTGAATTACATCCAATAACTCTTACTATAATTTTGGCCTGCGAAAATACCTACAAAATAAGCATTATTCAGGATATAAGTAATAGGTTAATATAAGCTTATTTTACCATGAATTATCCTGGTAGGGTGCTGAAATTAGTCATTGAACTTGCTGGTAGACTTAAGTTTTATTGTTTTTTTGGATCAATAGTACAAACTTAGTCTTCTTCTCCTATATTCTTCTATTAATACAATACTAACTTTTCGAACCTTACTATATACTTTATAGAATATATAATAACTTTAATTTGGTGAACTTTTTGGCCTTAAATATTTTTTTAACTTTTTATCACTAGGTTAAAACTTTACTAGCAGCAGCAATAAAAATAGTAACACCAAAAGAACAAACCATCTCTCATCAATAATCATCCCTTTTAACTCTATTTTCGTTATATTTCTCTTTTCAAACATATAACGAAACGAGAATTAAACGACATAATCAATTAAGAACCAACTGTAATTAACTGAAAAAGTCATCATAACTACCCTTAAATACTCGAATGACTACCAAGATTACTTAATCTATTATGAATACCTATAATATTTAGTTTATCAAGTTTTAGTATTTATACTTCGATCTCCCTTAATCAAGAAATTATAATATGAAACTCTTCACCTATTCTTACTATAGATGAATATCTTCTGTAAATGAACCTTTGTATTTATTAACTTTAAGTGAACGTCGCAAAATATAAAGAAAAAAAATCAATAACTTTATAATTTTATACACTAAATTAAAGAGACAAGACAAATTCCGAAGAAAATACATCGTTATTGTATTAGATTTAACCCTTATTTTCATTAAAGTCATATCCTAGCATTTCGTCGAAATAATGTTGAATCTAAACGACTGAAATAATTTAAATAAAATAAAATAAAATAAAACGCGTTTCAGCACTCTTTTTACAATACTTAACAAGAAACCAACGTTTAAAACTTACAAAGATGAGTGTTTTTGACCTCGAATTTTCCAAACCTAATAATTTGGGTATTGTCATAATTGATAAAAACGTTATTTTTTTTAAATTTGGAGAGGTTCTAACAGCATTTCAATAATTTTTCATATATAAATAAAATTGTAAAAGATTATCTTTCTCGAAATATTTTCCAAATCATTTCAAAACTCTATAATCTATTCATAAAATACAACACTTACTCTTATATCATATGGCGTTATATAAAATCAATGTTTTACTTGTGTAATAGATGCGGTTGCCTCTATATTTGTTATAGATACAGACCAAATTATGACGAGTTTCGTAAAATTCGACTTAAGATTCATAACCGATTGGACTATGAATTCGTATTACCACAAGATATTTGAACAAAAAATTAATATTCGAAAGTTATAAGTAACGTTTGACGTAATAATACCATTTAACATAATGTAATATTTGGCATTTGAAGTAATTTTAACTTGAATATAGAGTAATAATTAATGATTTCGCATTGCTGGAAAGCTATAAATAACTATGAAGTGACGATGAAGAAAATAAAAACCATTTTACTCCTTATAACAAACTAAAAACATTGTTTTTTACCATTTAGTGATCAGAAACTAGAATCGCAACCATTACAATTCTTGTTGAAAAGCTAACACTAATCGAGATACGCGTGAAAAACAGTTAAAACTATTAAAAATATAAGAATAGCTACCCCAATAATTCTTATATCAATCAGCGATATGATTATCCTAATAACTGTTATTTTAATAGTCAAGATAATGATAGATATCACGAGAATAATCGTTATAATAGCAGTCATAGTTATAAAAACGGGCGTCGCGGTGACGAATGCTGTGATAATTACTGTAACGAGCATATTAGTGATCTCCGTAATGATATAGATCGCTGTAACGATTGTTATAATCGCTAATATCGAAAAAACCGAATTCAAAACGTTTAAAGGTGTTATGACTCAAGAACATTGGAGGGTCAGAACACAGGCCAGTATAAGGCTAAGTCACTAAGAACCTGATGTCCAACACATCAGGTGGGGATATCTCTTATGTCAGCAACCTTAGGGTTAGGGTTACGCACTAAGGATCATTGGGATCATGTTTCGATCCAACAGATCCAGGATTATTGGGATTATGTTTCGATCCAACATGACCCAACACTAAAGGCGTATGAAGGATTAAAGATATAAGGACACGGTCAGCACCACATAGATAGTATTTCCTTCATAGCTCTTCAGTTGTAAATCTAAGTATTTAGTCTCAGTATATTCTGAATAGCCTCACAGCTTTTGATCATTACTTGCACGGTTGCGATATTGTTCACTCAGCACCTCTGCTAATTTCTTGATAACATAAACTCTCTGACACCTTCTATATACTCACAGGTATTTAGTGTGATCATTACAAAAGGGACAATTATAATAATAAATGGAAATCGCAGACCTTCCCTTCTAAACTATCCTCTTAAACGTCATCAAGATCTAGAAGTCTCGTAAATTTATTGACAGATAATAACGACCGCTACAGTATTTATAACTTCCACGATAAAGCTTTTACATTTAGGAACAAACTATTTATACATCTAAAAATCTAAAAAAATCATAATCAAGTTTTTAATAAGCTCGTTTACAAAAATACGTTATTTAGTTTAATTTTAAACTTTCGATATGTAATTGTCAAATGTCGTTAACATTAACAATAGTTTCGATATTTTAGTGGCTAAAGTGTGAATAATAAAGTTGTTATTTGTTATGAGAAGATGTAAATACTTGTAAATTGTTGTTTTCTAAACTTTAATAATCTTAAATATACTTATTAATAGTAATACTAGAGTTCGAAAAATTAATTAATGAAATCTTTTCAAACCCCAAATTTTCAGGTTGTATTAAGATTAATATCGTCGGTATTAATATTGATTAACAGTATGAAACCGTCAATCGAACTTACCACTAAAGTTAAATAAAGCCTTTATGTTTTTGAATACAAAGAAAATAAAATACTTGACTTACTTTAGAAGTCCGTGAAAGAATAAATCATCAAAAAATTTGATGTTAAAGACTTTCTTACCTCGTAGATAATTAAAGCTATAAAATATGAATGTATTTATATTACGATTGGTTGCCGAATTCCAAAAAGATAATTTCAACATATATCTTATCATTTACAAACAATAAAAAAGGTCATCATATGAAAGTTTACTTTGAATTATATCACTTACGTTCAACTAAGCCAAATAGAACATGTTACTATGGAATTTATCTACATTTCCAAAAGTCTCTCGTTCAAATTTACATTATAACACCCTATCAAGTTAAACGATATAATTGAGTCGATAATACTGCACAAAATTCAATTTAAAAACCCTTTCAAATTTACCCCAAATATTTACCAAAAGAAATCGTATAAGCATTATAACAAAATGAAAAAAAATCCATACAATTTTAAACTAATTAGTTTGAATTTTGGTAAACTTTTATATAGATAAGTAGGGTAGATACACTATTTTTATCAATTATTTATCCTACAGAAAAAATAGTTGCCAGATATCAAGTCAGTTTTTAATTTAATATTTTCTATTGTAATTTCACCGTTACTCGTTATCGGAGATAAATTCAAATTCAACCCTAAATCTATATGTAAGCCATCTTCACTAACACGTATAACTTTGTTACATTGAATATTAATTAACACCATTTCCTTGCTCTCTGTCATTGACGCAATATCTTATATAATTCAGGATCAAAATGCCATAAATATTATGAAATATAACGATATTCTTTAAGATAACTAATATATAATGAATAATGATTGTATTTGGAATAATTCTTTTGGAATAAATATTTTAAAATATATCTCTATAATTGGAACTATTCAGGGTACTTATATTGATATTATTGAGAAATCTCAAGTCTTATAAATCTAATATGTCTATAAATAATACCCTTAAGTTTAAATAAATATTAATGTTATTAATATTCCCGAATCGTAAATAATAAAAGGATTATTAGGAAATTTCTGACCATACGCCAAATTTAAGTTTGATATATACTTTTTTTTCACACAGGATAAAGTACCCTTGGATGAATGATTTAATGGCTTTTATAAGTAGTGTTAGAACAGCAGTCAAATGCAGTACATCAAGTCAATTTTACTTGCAGTAAAGTTGATTATATGTACTGAAAATTGATTGTAGTTTGTGAGATTTGACTATACCTACTGCAAGTGCAGTATAGTAGGTTCCCGCTTCAAAGTGGGGCACAGGTTAAAGAGTTTGACCATAAAAAGTAGTGTGTAGACCAGCTAGCGGTCTACAAAACTTAAAACTTACTACGTACAATCAACTAACATTAATAAAGCATCAGTTACTTCGACTACAGTGATTTGAATCGACTATGTTGCAACGATGAAGGTCTACCAACAAATAGAATCATATAAGATTCTATAGTAACGTATTACCATCTATGCTACCTATTTATATTATTAGGCGTTTTATTCAGAACTTTCAAAATCCATGAGATTATGAATATATGAACATTAAATAAACAAATCATTCCTATTAATTAACTATTATTTTCATAAAATAACTTTATTGAGTCTTCATATAAAGGGAAATAGATACTATTGTAAAACTAATGAAATCAATTTCCTAAATTTTCCTTTACCTAAGCTTTTCAATATGGTTTTACTGTTCTTAGTTATCGTGATCTGAAACAATATAAAATCACACCTATAAAGTTTCGAAACTTGCCAAAACTAGTTGAAAACTTCATTATTAGAATCCTAAAATATATCCGTCATTTATAAAAAGTATTTATTGATAACGTTAACATTTTTTGAATACTTTCAAAAAAAATATTTAAACGAGGTTTTGTCTTGATTTTAGGAAAGAGGGCTTTCAATTTCCCTAGAAAATCCTTTATGAAACTTAAATCTATTAAATAGTTTGGATTTTATATTAATAGATCCGATAGAGTAATTTAACAGTAAAGTATACAAGGCTTGCGAGATTTGAATTTTATCCTTCATTTAAAGACTTTGAACATATTCTTAAAGGTATGAATCTTTTTAAAACCTTTAATTCTCTATCATGTATAACTCGTTACCATTATTCAGAAATGATAGATAAAGTTGCTGGAAAAAGTAAAGAAAAAAATCGGTTTGAAAAGGTAATAGAAAGAAAAGTTAACATTACATACAATCTATATATATCAAACTAATTTAAAAACAATAGAAATTATTTAAAGAATTATAGAAATTCTTTTGTACTCTATTGCATTTATTTCATCCAAATTCTAAAAGTCTGCTATTTTTCCAAGTAGACAGTTATTGAGAACAAAAATTCAACACTATATTTTATCAATAAGAAAGGAACTAGAATTAAATTCTAAGGTTATATACTTCAACTATAAGTATTAAACATAATATATTGTTGAAATGTTGCCTTACAATGGCAATACTTCATTGAAATTTATCTTAATGTAAATTAAGTTATTTTATATAAGTATTTCAATATTTAGGTAATATACTGCTTGAAACCTTTCAATTTATCATCATTTTAACCGTTTACGAATTAATTGAAAAAATATTAACAAATCATTATTAAACAAAACTTTAATGAATAAGGTGAACCAAAGATTGATTAATACGTTCATTTACAATAAGGTTGGAACTTTAAATGTAATATATTTGCCAGGAAGTTTGAATTTAGTTCTTAACACTTGATTTTGTCCATCTTTATTAAACGATATAAAAATCAAGTTAAAGGATAATGGATCTATATTAAACCAATTTTTTTACGAATACACAATTTCTTTGGTACTATTTTTATAAACCTTATTATCATAAAAGTTCAAGTTAATAATATTCTAGAAATATTACTTTAGATAGTATATTATAACGATTTTATTTCGAAGAATATTCCACAAGATTCTGCAAATAACGAAAATGTTACAAACACTGTAAGCTTAAGCGGCTATTTTCCCTCGTAAATAGCCTACTTTAAAATGGAAATTTCATTAGTCAGAAATAATTAATTACTTTTAGGGTGGAAATTCAAACCAAATTCGCAAACATTTACGATAATCGACATTATCTTAATCCGACATATATAATAATTATCTCGGATAATGCAATTTTACCTTAAATACAAGCCTCTTGAAATATATTAAAGAAAACGTTTCAAATAAATATAAATGAAACCCGATAATCAGAAACCATTAAGAAGATAACGTACAATTCAAGTTTTCAAAAAACTATTGTTCACTATATATGTAGATTTCACTTTAACTTAGCTATTAGGTTTATCAATTGAAACGCTATAGAATTTAATAATCCATAAAAATCATAATTCAATTATATCTATTGTATGTAAAACTTTTAAAAGGATATATCCCCCCTTCAATATACGATATATACCGCTGGAGAATAGGGTTGTCTTTTTATCATATAATTTCAATTAAACAGTTAACCTCATCTTTGGGATATTATTTCAAACAAAGAAGCTAAGTTTATGTCGGCTTTTCAATAAGCTTTTTGAAAAGGTTTTGGTATGAAGCTTATAATAACTACTATTTATTATCCTTAAGCGAACGGGTCAACCGAAAAGAAAAATCAGTCTATAAAATTGGTATCATAGTACCAAATCGCAAAATATTATAAATATCTTTGAATTCATTTCATACTAGTTTTACAATAAAATGTAAATAACGCGTATTTGAAAACTATTAAAGTTAATCCTGACAAATTTGTATTTAACTCTGAATTATACATATATATATAAATTATTTTACGTTATCATTACCAAAATCATATCCTAAAATTCGTAATATACGAAAATATTTATATTGCAATACTTTACTTAGATTAATATTATTATTATAATGATAAAAAATATAGTAATACAAACTATCATTGGTTTAAGTATAAGATTAACGATCAAGTTAAAAAAAATAGGAAATGCGTATAAATGGTTATATCGTCAAGATAAATTAACATTACCGAAATTAGACCCTTATACAATTATTGTTACCATTGGAAATTTAGCTTTTACATTATATTTTTCGTTTAATTTACGTATATATCATATTATAAGTATTTAATACGTAACACCGTCTCATAGCAAAGATATGGATACATTTCATCATATAACTTTACCTTTTGAACCCATTTAATACGATAACAACGAACGTAATGTTGAAAATTAGGAAGTTGAATGCATTTTAGATAAATGTTTAGACCGCCGGCGTCGCCTTAGCTATTGGATGTAAAATTTAGTTGAATAAAAAGGTTTCGGAAGTAAAAACGATAAGTACAAATCTTTAATGGACTTGAAACATTACAAAGAACTTATTAAAGACTTTGAGCGAAGTTTAAGTAAAGACTAACGAGAATAAGACTTGAGTTTTACAAGACTTTGTTTTCACAGAAAGATAGTTTCATGAGAATATATTTTCAGGGATAATGAGGACATCATATTAATTTTTAACGGGCGGCATTTGTTGTACCATGGTGGGGTATCATTGTAGGTTACTGTAATTGATTGATGCACTTGCCAGTAAACTTAGGCTTTATTGTTGTTTGAACTAATGGTCCAAACTTTGTCTTCTTCTCTTATGCTCTTCCAATACTTCAATACCAACTCTTTTTGGCTTCACTCTACACTCTACCCAACAGAGCTATATTTTATTTACTTTTTTTTTTTTTTTTTGTGGTTTCATGAACCTTGTCATTCCGGGTATAAGGAAAAAGAGCATCATATTGTACTGGCAGGTGGCACCCGGTATTTACCCGGGTTTATATTATTATACCACCCGGCTCAGGTAATCTGTCTTGAAACAATACAACACTGATCTTTCTACCCATTTTGATAACCAGTATCTTGTTACTTTCTCCATTTCTCTTTTCATACGCTGTTGCATATGTGTCCATAACCCTTTACGCAATCGTGAAAATCTGGTTGCTATTATGTCAAGGTTGGACCTCGGCAGCCAAACGGAGCTTTCCAAACTATTCCACGCATAATGTACGCTACAATCCACCGTTTTCACACACTTAAGCTAACATGTAAGGATTTTCTTGTTTCACTCTATGGAAGAACCCATCTGCATGGATTCAGGTTGAATAGCAATGGCTTGTTTGGATCCATTCATTTCAAAACATAGTTGCTACCCTCGTCCATTTCAACTTTGATAAGTAAATGAAACGAATTGAAAGTTTAAAATCAGGAGGTAAAATTGATCTAATAGCACTGTTTTTTACTTCAAGATATAGACCAATCAGTGCATAACAATCAATCTGCAAAAAGCTCATTAGTAGTATAACCTTGGAGCCAGAGACAATGATATGTCTAAGTGGAATCCAGGCGTGGCAGCTGTTCAGAGCGTTCCATGCTGGATATCATCATCTGAAGGACTGTACCAACGTTACACGTTGGGTCAAGTCTTGCTGATTCAGCATCGCTTTGCCCATCCAAGATCAAAGGATCAAAGCAGCCCGTCTGCTTGCTGTCTCTCTGCTCGGGCTATGCTTCTTGCGCAGCATCACACGCCGCCACCGCTTGCAACAGCGCCGTTGCTGCTGAAGCCACGCCCCGCTCTCTGCCTCCTGGGCCTCCCCGGAGCCGGAACACTGTCTCTCCAGGAAACAGCCCAGCCAAAGGCCAGTCGAGACGTGCGCGAGGTCGTGAGTGGACAACCCCCTTCGAAGCGTGTCTGCGTAGACAGGTGAATGCGCCACGCTGCTGCAGCCTTGCGATCCCACCCACTCGCACCAGTCCCGGCACTGGGAAATCATGGCAATTACCTGGGATGGTGAACTTGGGTCCAGTGTCAACACACATGCAGTCATATTCTCTGCTGAACTTATTATCTATAAAGGAGAAAATAAAAAGCGATGTTCAATCATCCAGGAGCAGCAAGTGCTGCGCATGGATTCGCCAGCATAGCTTGGAAGAAGCTAAAGAGAGAGAAAAAAAAAGACCCATATCAAGACCTGATGATGGTTGGAGAGGTAGCAAAAAAGCCCCATCTTGAAAATCAAGCAAGTTTTCTTTGGACACCTCAAGTGGCATTCATGGGCGTCTGGCCGATCCTGTTTACATGGTCATGGTCAGCTACGGCTCAGGAGACAGAAAGAGAGAGAGAGAGCAGGCTCAGGGTGGCTTACATGTTGCCCGGAGGAAAGTACCGAGCCACGACGTACACACCGCCATGGCCATCATTCGCGATAGCCATACCAACTTTCGTGGTCGTCTTCCAGACAATTTGGGCTATGCTCCTGTTAGCCATCCAAAACAACAACAAAAACAAAACAGAAAAAAAAAGAACGTACTGTAATGCCCATACGCCATAAACCCACTGCCCCCGCCGACGATCGGCTCGCCGTGGTACGCGCTCTTCTCCGCCGCCCAGTCCAACGACGCCGCCTCGAACTGCCCCGTCGGCGTGCCCGACCAGTACAGGTTCTCGCCCTGGCCCGTCCCGCTCGAGTGCTTCAGCGTCCCCGGCGGCGCCCCCGAGCCCGCCAGATGGTCGCCCCACTCCTGCGCCGCGCGCGCGAGCTCGCCGTCCCACGCCAGCGGGCGCGCGCCCGCCGCCGCGCGCGCCGCG
>JASMMZ010000009.1:6669832-6721260 GCA_038502455.1 Anisogramma anomala
GGGTCACGGGCGCCGCGGGCGGCGCCGCGTCGTACGTGGCCGGGGGGGGCACCGCCGCGTGGTAGGCGGGCGCGGGCGGCGCCTCGGGGCCCGCGGAGAATAGGTTGGGGGCCGCGGGCGGCGTCTCGGGGGCCGCGGCGAATAGGTTGGGGGCCGCGGGCGCGGGCGCGGGCGCGGACGCGGGCATGACGGCGGGCGGAGTCAAGAAGGACGGTATCAGCGAGCTCAAGGAGCCGAAGGAGCCGAACGTGTTGAGCGTCTCGGGCATCGGCGCCGCGGGGTAGCTGTGCAGCTTGTCGGGGCCCTTGCTCTTGACCTTGGGAGTGCACGCGCCGTGGACGCTGGCGGCGAGGACGGCGGCGAGGGCGAGGGTGGAGAAGTGCATGGTGAGGTGTTTGGTACTGGTGATGCCGGTTGGACGACTGGTCGCAGCAATTCCGACGCAATTGGGGTTTTTTTTTCTTTTTTCTTTTTTTCTCGCTTCCCTTTCTAGGCTGGATCCTGCCGCGAGATTCTAATACCCTCCAGGTAAGATGAGAGAGTGACTGGCTCGCTGGCTGGCTGCTGAGAATAGACGGGGGACGACTCGCGTAAAGAGCGGACAGACGCGCCGAGGCTCGCGCAGTTCGGGTGAAGGGCAAAGAGAGGGAAAGAAGGAAGGAGAACCCTGACCTGGCACCCGGTCTCGGGGCTAGCCAGTCATTTATTCACCATGGGTGACTGCGATGCTTCTTCAGGCTTCGTTGCACGGGGCGAACGCCTCACGGAGGCCTGGGCAACGTCCATTCTGGCTGGTGGGGGAAGGGGCGGCTGGGCAGGCTCAAGCACGATTCTATATTGGGGATATTGCGGGGAGAAATAGCAGTGCTTTTTTTGGGCCGTCTCTGCCAAGCGGGACCGGGGGTGGTTGGCGGAGGCTTGGGTGCAACTGGCAGGGCGGCGGTAGGGCGGCGACAGGGCGGCAACAGGGCGGCGGGCGCTGAGAGGGCGAGTTTCATAGAAATGAACGCTTGCCAGCGGGTGCTGGGCGGGACGCCACACGCCGTGGCTGTTAATTCAGACTATTTCTTGCACCGCTTTGCTTGCATGACGCGGGCTGCCTGGCCATCAATGCGATCGAGAGTATGCACTGGCTAATGTAAATGAGCCGACCATTAGTAGTCTATACGGCGACCTTGCTGAGGAATCGGGTGTGCAAGCAAACCTTGGTGTCATTTCTTTATCTCAGAACATATGGTGCTATAGCTAGGTAGCTACGTAAAGCCACACTAGTTTCCTGAAAATACAGGTACTCCCGCTCTTTTCATTAGCTAGTGCTTTTCGTTAAAATGCAAAGCTTAGAAATAGCCTCAAACTATTACAACCAAACAAAAAACTTGAATTGCCTTTGAATCTGACTTCTTTTGATTTAATGTACCTTGTGAAAATCGCTTATCCTTGCATTATTTCCAGGAAAACAAATGTGTTAAAATCATTGGTTGCAAATATTGCTTAGTATTTTCACATTGTTATTGAAACAATGTAAAAAGTATACCATATTTTTCATTTCAAGATCGAAATACATAGGAGTAATTTTTTTATATAAAAAACCATACTTAGAAAAAATGAATATTTAATTCAATTATAATATAGTAAATTAAAAACTTATGCAAATAGATACAAATTTAAAATCAAACAGTAGAAAGTAACAAGTCATTTTATAATAGAGTTTCACCAAATAATATCTGTTAATGTTTAATTTATAATTTGTTTCTCCACTTACTATATAACGTGACTAAGTCAAGGTTGCTGCTCAAAGTGGTCGATAGTATCTATAATCCTTAATAAAGAGGAAGGAGAAACCCTTGCTATGAAGCTGCTATAGAGATAGTAATATGGTATAGCCTAGTTATGTAATTGGTTACGTGGCATAGACATGCTTTGAAGCATTGTAAGAGTATTATAAAAGCGTGGTAATCGTCAAAGCTAAATCTTTGGCAACTACTAGAGTAAGTATTAGCCTGTAACATTAACCCCAGCCTACCGGCGTTTAATGTTATTCTTAACACGCGCCAACATAATATAGAAAGCGTCGTCGTTGCTACCGTTAAATGCGAAATACTTTAACGCATTATAAAAGGCGACAGTATTCCTACCACCAAATGTGGAATGCCTTAACATATTATAAAAGGTGCCGGTGTTTTTACCATTAATAACGGCGTTAACGCTGCTCCCTCCCTATAAATAGCTCTCTCACCCTATATTTCACGTTCGTAAATTTTTACTTTACGAACAACAATCTTTCGCTAACAAATTTACGTTTTTCATGTTTTTATCAATAATTTACCCCACGTTTCCCCCTTTTATTCCCTTTTTACCTCATTTTCACATAAACGCTACAAAAGCTAGCATTACTACCGTAATCTATGAAATTATTTTCGACTTAAGTGCGTATTTTTAAGCTATTTGACTTTGAACAATAAATATTCAATTTCTACATATTAAACTTATCAATATTTACCCGAATAATACCTGTAAATAAACTTGTTTCAAATACGTTTACCGCATAACATATAATTTTCGTAAGTTTTATTTAAACATTAAGGGTAAACGCGTTATAAATTAACTTTAACAATAGTTAATTTATCAACAAACAGCGCAAATACCGGCATTCGATATTAGTTTTATACCGTTGGTACGACCGCCTAAAATACGGGGTATATATATGTCCTTTTAGACCCAACAACGGATATAAATGAGGTTACTAAGAAGTTATTCAGAGTTTATCTCACGTTTAACGCCTAGAATCGAAGTGGGTAACTTTATTATCAAATTATTTGTTTTCTCTCAACAAATACCTTAACTGTTGGAATAGTATTAATTACAGTGCAGTAAGTTAAGTTTACTTACAGTAAAGTTAACTATACTGACTTCAAGTTGAGTGTATTATATTATGAGTTTACTGTATTGGCTGTAAGCCAAGTATAGTATGCGCCTACTTTATACTAGGACATATGCCAAGCAATTATCTATATAAATTACTGTGTAAACCAGCTAGCGGTATGCTAAACCTGGAATAATACATCAACCACTTTTAATGCAGCTCTAGTTACTTCGACCAATCGAATCGACTACCTTGCAACGATAAAGCTCTAACGACATTAATAATATATATACCTAGATTGTTACCTTTGGGAAGGCTATAAGGCTTTGTTATACGAATATAGCGTAAAATTGAGATATATGGTGGAGGTATTACGGCTTCTTCCACGTTTATCCCGTTGAATAGTCGTTGCATCATTTAATTACTAAGCGAAAAGCGCGGAAGTTGGTGAAATAGGGGTGTGGCGTTTCTATTTAAAGCGTAAATAAAATAGTTTATAAGTTATTGAAAGGCATATTAAGAATCTATAAAGAAATTAGTTTAGGTCAGCTAACGTATCAATAGAAAAGTTAATCAATTGGTAAAGATATGTAGGAAATGACTTGTGAAGAAAGTGTTTCACATAAACTTTAATGGTAATATTAAGAGTTATGAGGATATAATGAAATAACTTTGAAATTTGTATTTTAATAGACACAAAAATGAAAATATACATCCATTATATTTGGTAATAGCAAGATAACTATGTAAAGGCGTTTCAATAAGCGAATAGTAAATTGAATTCACGAAACAATTCTTTGAATAAGCGGTTCAATCGTAAACATATCAACGGGTCGGACGAAGATTTTTTTTGGTTGAGTTATAAAGAAATTGAAAAACGTCGAAAATTACAGCATTGAAAAAGTTTATAAACGGTTTCTAAATCAGTTAGACATTACTATTGCATTTAATGAACACATACTATTGAAGAAGATTTTTTGCTTAAATATATCCTATTCAAAATTTAGTTCAATTTTTTTCAATGGTTTCAATATAATATTCAGATTATATTCCTCTTTATTCACCAATGACGTTGATAATGGGTGATTGGTAATTATGGATTTGTTAGCTTAGAAGCGAGTTGATCATTATTCGAACAAATTAATCAATATAAAAATTAAGATGTTTCCGTTTGGGATATTAATTTCAACAACATTAAAGTTGATAACGCACGTTATTCAATACCTACAATAAAAATAACCGATTTATTTTAAAAACTGATTGAATTTGTTTTTAAAAATGTTTAACATTATTTTCGACTTTAAACCAATCTAATAAAAGAGGGTATTTTAACGGGTTTCTATACGTTATTATATAATCGTTATTATAGATTACATAAATTTTATTACATTCTAAATACACTAACCTATGAATATTACTAGATATTACTATAGTTAGCAAGCATGAAGTAGCATACTAGTAGAGTGTATGGTAGAGTGTCCTGCACTAAGTGAGAGCGTATAAGCTCTCATCGAAGGCGTACACTTTTTAAATGCTTCTTCTGACGTTTATATTTTATATTACCATACTTGAATACTATACCATTTTCTTTTTATATTAATATAAAGAGCTGATCAACACTAATCAGTAGCCGACTCAGTCGATTACAAATAACCTAGAAAAAAAGAAACGAACCTTAGTTGAATACTTATAGTAGGATATTGAAGCGGTTTCAACTATATCGTACTCCAATAATACAATTTATAAAAATCAAGAAGGAACGTAAAGAGACAGTAAAACCTTGAATGAATTTGAAAAAGAAAACTTTAGTACAATATTATTAACTCGGTTAGTGTTTTTTGACTACTGAAAGCCCCTTTACAATATCATTAACTCGGTTGATGTTTTAGAAGTATCCGGGTGCTTTTTGGAGAGCATTCTATTATGTATTGGCTACGTAAGCTATTAAATTTCAGACCCTTTCATTGGAATCTATCTGGCTAAAACAGCTTTTGAAGCGTTTATACCAATACTTCAAACGTCTAAAATAGCTTTTAAAGCGTTTAAAATAATAATTAAAACGCACAAAACACTATCTAGTGCTTTTATAATAATACTAGAAACGTTTAAAACAATAACTAGGATTCCCATAAAAAATCTCAACTCTTATGTACAATTTTTACTTCGACATCCGATACCCAATTTTTGCGCCTTACCCTTATTCCTTTTACCGTATACCGTTTGTTTGAGTTGATAATTTAAACGTTTGAATTTGCTAGTCTTTTGGATAACGTAGTATTTATAAACGTTAAACAATTAGTTCAAAAAATTAATTATATTTTGTTTGTATTTTATTTGTATTTGAAATCGTTCAATAACTGATTTGAAACGCTTTGTCACATTTTATTCATTTTTCATTTCTTTATTATATTCTTTGATTTTTGTAATTTTATTTCAAAACAACTTTGATTAAATTATGTTCAATGAATATCAAAATTATTATCAAATTATATTTGGATTAGCATTTTGCATACGATGACCTTACTTCATAGTACTACTGATGACAAGTCTGGCTGAAGTTAGCGAGTATATAGACGTTTTGTTCAAATATACAGCATTTTGTAGTTTATTTATTTAAACTTATGGAATAACATAATCGAACCACTAGTAAAGAATTTGTATTTTCAGGCGGTAAATACGTATGTTATAAATGTAAATTTTCGTTATTAGGAGGAAAAAACTTACATGTTTCATATATTCGATGATTTTTAGAAAGAATCTTCGTATTGCACGTTGAAAATGTAACTTATAATATATAATAAAATATCGAAAGTTTTATAGGTATAATTATGGAGTAAAAATATTAATATACATGGTGGTAAAAACGGTTGTATTGCAAAAATATTAATTATAACAACTGAAATTTATGAAATGCCAAATTGAAACAATGGAGAAGTGTTGAAAGTACATGTTGTAAAAGGATATTAGTTGATGGAACGTAACAAGAATTTATTGAACATATATTAAATAAGCTATAACATAGCAACACCTTATATATATATAACGTAAAACATTCAGCGAGAGTTGTTGTACCCTATGAAGGGTTGATAAAATTTAGGGAAGAATTTACGAAAGAGGAGGAAAAGTCGTGAATTTTATCTTTTATTTGGACTCGAAAATCTCCCTCTTTAGCAAATACCTTAGAAAAGAATAACAGGATAAGTTATTTCATAATGAAAATAGATACATTTTCCGACCGCATTAAAAGCGCCTTGAACTAAGGTAATAGCGGTTTTTTTAGGAAATATTAGAGTTAATAGAAAGTTATACGAATCATATGGACCAATATCAACGAATTATAACCTTTATCATAATTTTCCGCTTTATCGATTTCCTACTAAAAGAAGTGATTTTAAGAAATTTACAAATTTCTTTAAATTGTAGAGTAAAAACGAAAATTATAGTGGCGAATTATATAATGTATTTGATAATAAGATTCGTACAATATTCAATATTTTTCAAGAACTGGATATTAAACCATTATAATTTGATATTATTTTACCTGGTATTGTGGTTGGGCATATTCAAAAGCAATGAATTTATTACTTCATATATATAGATACGTTTGCGAAGTATTATAACCAGTTCAAAACGTATAATTATATGAAATTCATACACAACTTATGCAATAAAAAATAAATGGAAATTATATGGCAATCTGGTGAAAGTTATCGTAATAATGTATATAAATCGTTATGAAAAGTGTTGATCATTTCATTAAAGAAGTTGAGGAAACGTTAAGTAACGTTTTAATTATAATATAAAAGCGATAAACGATGAACTGTTTATTTTAATAGTTATGAAAGTTTTCCGTGAAAATATGAACTTCAACTTGACGTTATTTCAATCCAAAAGCTACAAATAAGCTTTTTGTACAAGTTTAAAAATTTATTTACAAATTTCGATATATTAATAAACAAGTTTTGTGTTACTATTCGCAGCCGGAAAGGCTAGCAATGAAAATACGCAAATTATAAAAGCGGACTTTATTAAGACGATTTATTATCTTTGAGATAGATGATTTAAGGTGTGTCGAAGAAATAAGTATTTAACTCGAGCTTTAAATACGGATATAGGGGTGACGAAGGTTAAAGAAAAAGGGTTGGAAACCGTAGATAAAATGGATACTAACTCAAGTGACTTTATAACTTAGTATAAAACTCTTTACATAGATTGGATTTACCGTACCCGTGTAAGAGTATATGAAAGTTTATAGGTTTGTGAAAAAAAAGTTTTCGTTTGAAATAAGTTCGGTTGCTACTCGATAAATTATTTGGTATATGAGTGAATTCATGTTAAACGTCAATTTTGAGTTCATTATCTATTGAAATATTAGACGGAAGGCAATTTTACATTTCATATAGCCGATTACACAGGTGTTCAAAAGAAATTTAACGTTTATTCATATGGATATACCTCCAAAAATTGATTGGAAGAAAGATAAAATTTACATAATGACTTAGGATACATAAACGGATAAGTATATATTTGTAGGTTTATAAGATGTTTTATTTTTGTACGGCATCAATTTTAATAAATATAGCGATGTGTTGAACGCTTATATTATATTCTAATTTACATTATTTGTTAGGTATGGTTACCTATTTTAATTTATTATGCTAGATATCAATGCGGCGAAAATCTCGACTGCCGGAAAACGGTAATTTGACGTTTTCGCGGTAAAGTTTCCCGAATTTCAATTCGATTGGATCGGGCAATATTGCGAAATTTTGTTTTCCAAATTTAAAACGCTGTTATTTGGGATAAAATTAGTAAATATACGATTGTTATAGACTCAGACTATTGGCCATTGAGTCTATAAGTTATGTGACTATACACGTAACAGGATATGCAGTACCTGGTCCGAGCCCGATTCGAGTGCGGTCCGCATGTAGCATGTGCGAGGGCACATGATGAGCTATATACTAACCATGCCTATAATTCCTATACGAAGAACTAATATAGCCTTTTTTAGTCTTTCATCCGTACATTAATAGTAAATTTCATTTGGTATTCACTTATCTTATTATTTTAAATTGAATTATAATATATTATTAAAGGTTTAGTTTATCTTTTCGAAAATATATTAGTTATAACAAATGAACTATTACTGAATATTAATGATTCTACGTTATTCTTCAACGTTATCGGAAAAGATAGGTCGTTGGAAAATAATTAGTTCTCCACATTGGTAAATACACTTTATAACCTTTTGAAGGCGACTTAGGCTGATATATTTTGTTTATAAGATTCTATAAGCTATATCGCGTTTATTAAAAAATAAACATAATAACCTGGTTAATCAACTGTTTTTTGACCTTATATTTAACTTGGTTTAAATGATAAATAAAATTGAATAATTCGAAGAAAACCTAACAATGATTTATATTGGGTTTTGAACGGTTTGTGGAAGTCGAAAACGATATAATTAACCGTAATTTGACGAATAAACCTTTACATGGGCGGTGACGCATTAGACGATCGAATTGAAATTGAAGACGAATAAAATATAAATCAGAAAAGGTCGGTATACGTTTTTGTACATATAGAGTTATTATATGCTAGCGGTCAAAGAAATTATTACTACATATTATGAAGCTAGTGGATACGAAGGTATATACAATATAAGAATTTTTCCAATTATATTAAATCTACTTTAAAATAATCTTATCGTGTTGATAAGGTTTTAGTCGAGTTAAAAAAATTACTCATAAGCGATAAAAACTTGTAAGTATTGTTTGCTATTAAGTTTGAGATACTATTAGATTAACTTATTGATTAAGTTGGCTATTGGCTGTTAAGTGTAATTACCTGTATTTTTACGTATCCCTATGTATTTGCGATAATTTTATTACGATAGGCGCTAGCCGTATTGATTATATCGCGGCTTTAACGAAGTACAGCAAGTTTGCCGACGAGTTAAATTCCTTAAATTTAAAACGACGTTTTAGTCGATAATTATAGGAACCTATATGAGTATAACGGCCGAATAAAAGTATAGTTATAACGGGAATTTACGTTTTTAGGTATCTTTAGTAAAGGGTCACGGCAATTACTGCTAGTTATTTTAACAAATTCATTTGGTATATATTTAGAATTAAGGATATAGGGCTATATGAATAACGGCGAAAAAATGCCGGGTTTGATAAGTTACGGGGAGTTGCTTACGTTATGTTTTGACGAACTACTACTAATACGGTCACGGATTTCGCGAGACTTTGCTTCTAACGTCAATATACGCGATATAAGTCGAAAAGGTAGATAAAAATTTCCCACTAACAGGGACGAAAAAAGCCTTACTCCTAAATACAATTTCGTTTAAAATCTACGTAACCTTAACGATGTAATTGTAAAATCGAGTAAAAAGAAGTTTAATTTAATTAAAACACGTATAAATGAAAATATTTTCTATCCTTATATTTTTTTAATAATATTCAACTTTTAAATGCTTAAGTTGATTTCAATCGTAATCATTATGATATTGTTAATAAGGTTAAAGTAATCCCTGCTATTATATATTGGAAATTTAAGTACGATATCAGAGTTATAATAGAATGAATTTTTATCTTAATAGCTAAATCTCGTATAAATATGAATAAATAGTCGAACTCGATGTTAATATATATTATTCACAAAACAATACAGGAAATAATTTTTTAATGTCTTGAATACGATATTAATAGGTAGTATTCAACATTGGTGGTAATCGTTTAGTAATTTGTAATCAAGTAGAATTAATTGTCGATATAATATCAATACGCCCTAAGTTGAGGGATATACGAGGCGTTATAAGATCGGTTTTTATTAATTTAGTAGCCCAATTTTAGCGGATAATATAACGTACGGGGGATTTGTCTCAATTGGTTTTCTTTATAAGACTTCGTAAAATAACGCGAATTTTATAGTTGATGGTATCGACTATTGTAAAAGAGTAGAAAAAAATAGTTACATTTTTTACCCGGATTAGTAAAGTTTTGCGACTTATTTAATAAGAAAAAGGCAATAGCTCTATCCCTAAATAACGGTAATCTTAATTATTACATTTATATTAAACCGAAAGAAGATAGACTTTTATCGGAAAAATGAAAAAGACTGTTAAACTCGATGCTATAGGATTAACTTTTCGAATTTCAATGTTAAGTTACAGAATTGATAAATAAGGGTTAAATTAGCGCTAATTCCTTATCAGCCGCAGAGCCGGTATTATTAATTTCTAAATTAGCAGGGAAAGAATGGTTGTACATCGATTACTATATATTAAATAATGTTACTCAGTAAAATCATTTTCTCTTTCCTTTAATTATAAACACATTACACCTATTGTCGAAGTCGATATAACTTACAAAGAAAAATATTTCAATGGATTTCTACCGTATTAACGTTATACGCGGATAGGAAAAATTAACGGCTTTTAGTATATATTTTGAATTATTTCAATAATTTGTTAAATCCTTTCAATTAAGGAAAATGTTAACGACGCTTTAACTTTGTATTAATTATGTAATAGAGGATATTTTAGATAATGTTGTTATAATTTACCTCAATAACTTTATGTGTTTTTTCGCGATACTAAATAGAAATATAAAGCGAAAGTTTACGTGGTTTTATAATACTTTCGTGATGTTAAGTTAAATATAAACCTAGAGAAATATCAATTCGTAAATCAAGAAGTAAAATACTTTAGTTTTATCGTAACGATTATCGTAGGTATTTGGGTCAAGTCCGAAAAAGTTCAAGTAATAAACGAATAAAAGTCCGTACATACTATTCGAAAAAAATATTTTTTTGTGGATTTTATGAACTTTTATCAAGATTTAATTAGTAATTTATACGATTAAGCCGATTATATCGTTCGACTTACAAGGTAAAGAATTTGTTGGACTTAGATAAATCGACAGGAATATACATTTTAAATGTTAAGAATATATTTGTTAGAGGTCAAATTTTGGTATATTAGGATTTAAATCAGCTAACGGTAATAAAAACGGATTATTTATGTATAACTATAAAAGGATACTTATTGTAAAGTGTTGAGAATGACATCCTCAAACTAATAATATATTATTTAGTACGATTAAAAAACGTAAAGCGTAATTATAACATATACGATAGGAAGCTTTTTGTGGTAGTGTCCTACTTAAAAGCGTGGTTTTAGTAATTACATAGTATCCGTACCCCGTTTACAATCCTAACGGATTGTAAGAAATTAAAGTATTTTTTTCCGCTGCGTTTAATTTTAAAACGGTAATTTCAATAAACCGAAGTTTTTTTGCTTTTTCAATACTACTTACGTTACTAGTCTGCGACTCAAGGTGACCGCCTGAATATATTCACCCGTAAATTACAAGATAGCCCCAAAATGAAAGAACGCCATAAGTGAGTTTTTTAATCTATCTATATTATTATATTAAATGTTGTTGTTGGTAGGTCTTTAGATGTTACAACGTTGTCGATTCGATTGGTTGAAGTAATAGTAGTATTGCGTGATCAGATGGTGGATGTATTGTTCTAGGTTTGGCAGACCACTAGCCGATCTGCACTGTAATTTTTGTGGCCAATTGCTTGGCTCGTACCCTAAAGTAAAGTGCAATGCACTGCACTCGACTTACACTCAATGCGGTAAGTCTCTACAAAGTAATACACTCAACTTGTAGTTCAGTCAACTTTACTGTAAGTAAAGTTGACCTACTGTACTGTATATAGTACTATTTCAATACTAGCGGCGTTTTAGTTTATGCGTGTACGCTAGTGTGGTTAACTAATCTTTTTTGGTTAGCACTAAACAGCAACCATATGCCCCCTGTTAATTCCAATTAACCTTCATACTAAATTGCATCTAATTGCATGCAAATTAACCCCATTTGACCTCAATTGCTTCGTTGCCTCGAAGTCCGAGTTTATTAACTCCTATAAAAATTTCTTCCGCTACAGGCCTTTATAAGCCTCCACTTCAATCGCATCACTCAAACAAATCACTATTATTAATCCCCTAGCAATCTTGCAGTTTTCCGGCACATTTATATCTACTATAACGTGATTTAGGCTTTCCAGGCGACCTATTAACGTAGCCTTCAATACGTATAATCAGCTTGTTACTATCTAAAAACCTTTCCAAAGCCTTATTTAATATCGCCTTCATCATAGAATTTACGGGATTGTTTTTGCTATCGACCTATCGAAACTCCTTAATCTCCCTTCCTTTTTAGGCTTTATAAAGTACCATAACGTCGATTATCAGGCGTTTGTAGCTAGTGGTTTCGAGTTTTAAAAGGTATTCGAAAAGGCTTTTCGAGTTGGTACAAATCACTATCGGGATAGGAGGAATTTTCAGCTGACTGGTAATAATATTAAGGGGTTTTTATAATTCTATACCTACGTTAAAGCCCTTCATTATACTGTAGACCTCCGAGACCAATACTTTTCGTATGATCCTCCTACACTAGACAGAGGTATAGTGAATTAAGCTATTGATAATACTAAACTAGTCTTCCTGCCTGTCTTTATTGACGAAGGTTATTAGAAAGCCGATTTTGAAAGATAAGTCAGTGTTATTGGTAAAAGACTCGTTCGTAAAGATTATTAATTTAACCCTTAAAAGGTTGATTAGAACCATATTAATTCCGCGGTCCAGGTTTCGCATTTTCCACTCGAACCTTTTATTTAGCCGTTTAAAGTCTTTATCCGTTAGCTTTTATGCTTACGCCGCGATAAATAAGTAGGAAAAGGTTTTCGGTTGGTATAATATAGTAATATAACTGCCTTGAACACGCTATTCTAAATAACACTAAGCCCTGTCCTCATTACTCATATTAACCATAGCCAAAATAATGCCCTAACCCTTTTAGTAAAAGCTAGGGCTGGAATTAACACTAAGCATACAGATTAATAATCTATTAAATTTAAATTATCTACCTTTCATCAACTTTATTATGAGCGTATAACTTCAAAACTTAAAGTTCTTAATCGCTTACTATTTGAATGTTGTAAATCTAACCGTTACAATGAAAAGGGTATCGTTAATTTACATACCAATTATGCTAAAGTCTTTCTCTTACATTACTAACAAATACGGGTCGTATGTTAAAGACTTTATTGCTAGCCGGAATTTAAAATGCGACTAATAGATTAGGAACTAAGAGATGCTTATTTTAGCTAATTAGTATAGTGATTTATTACATCGTATTACCATGCCTAGAGGGTAAACGGTATGGAGTTCACATGGCAATTTTAGTAATAAGATCCGTTATAAATCCAGTACTAATTACGTATAGGCTTACGTTATATTAAGGCTATTAAACGTAAACTTACCTTTAATTTTGGCTTATAAACCTGCTACCAAAGCGACCACTAAGCGTTAGCTAATCTTTTAAATCATTAACAATTATATAAGGATTCAATCTTTACCTCCATTACCATATCCTTAAACAATTAGATATAATTTTTCGTACGGCCGCCCCGTAGTGTTTCGTTTAACCTCATAAATAATCCTCGATTTAAAGATCGTAAAGTTTAGGTTTTAAAGGTTTAAATTGGTTTTCGAAACGAATTATATATTTCCTCGAGTTCATAAGCCGTTAATTTCCACCTTATCACTTTTCTTAAAAGATACACTGAAGGTTTTTATAATCCTTTACGTTCAGAACTTCAATTCCAAGTCTTCGCTATTATTTCCTTTTCTATTTACTTAAATATTATTATAAATGTAGCCCGGTATATATTTCTCCTTTTTAACGTTTCTCTTTTTTGGAGGTTGTCCGCGCCGACAGTGTTTTATCAGTTTGTTGATAACGGTTGAAAAAGGTTTGTATTAGTTCGGTCGCTTAGCTTAAGAGTTTTTATTATTAGTAGCCTTGATATAAGGCTTAACCTAAGTAATTCGGAAGGATATATGACCGTTAGTAATTTAATTATTACTTCAAATTTTATGATACTTAATATTTTATACGGTCCTTCCTATTTACCCGGTTTCCACTATACAAGGATTTTACTTTGTAATGGTAAAATAAATTCGTCGATTGTTATAGGCTGTTTCTGGTATTAAAAACCTTATTAATTTAGCGGCGTGCAGATTCTTTTCGCAGCTTTTTAAAGCTTTCCTATAAGCTATAACACGTTTTTAAGTACTTGCTGAAGGCAGAAATCCACTCGTTAGGCGTGGATAGGCTCCAAAAACCAATAGCGTTCGTACTAAGCCATCAGGGCCTACAGTATCATTCAGGCCATTTACTACCATTTGTAGGTGTGCCTCCAGATTCGTAAAGCTTCCAATATTTAACGTGAGGATATTATACGTTCGGCAAAGTAAGGCGTATGCCCTTTTAACCTTCCTAATACTCTAGTAGGCTTTTACAGGCACCTGTTTACACTAAATTATTATCTTAGCATTTTCCAAGAACTCTGCCGCCGCAAAGTTAATACCGGTATCGTGGACGAAGACATTAATTAGGCTCAGGTATATGTCAATTTATAGTATCTTTAACGTTTCTTACGTATTTTATGGCGAAAAGAACTTTAGAAACTTGACTTTGTAAAAAAAGGTTGCAGAATTAACAACGTGAAAAATAGGCTTATTATTCAAGTTAAACACATTAATAAAGATTTCTTAATTAAATTTCTTATCGTCTTTTCATATAAATTTAAATTTCCGGGTGGCTTGGATATACGTTTGACAATAGTGGTCAAGTTTTTTTCACAGCTTTTAAAATAAAGTATTTCACATTTTTAAACCCTACGAACTTTAGAACCTTATATAGTCTATTAATAGCTAGATAGTTAAAGCGCCGATATAAATAACGTATCTCCAGCTCCGTTAAGTTTAATAACAATGCTTCTAGGCCTTAAAGATAAAACCATAGGTACCTCCACTTAAGAGAAAATGAAAACCTCTAACCGTTTTTAACCAGCTTGTCTACGTTAACGTCGATGTTAGAGCCAAAAGTCTTTATATTTTCTAAGCAAAAAAGAAAAGGGGTAAGGGATTTGAGTATGTGTAATATAACTTCTTTCATAACAATTTAAACTATTATCATCCTTAGTAACAATAGTTATTCGCTTTGGTTAAAGCCAACTTTGGCTTTACCAATATCGTAACGATTAATCTTAGTAGTTATAGTGTTTTTCCTTTATAGTGTTACATATTACGAATAGCCTTTTATTAAGTACCTTGTTACTATTGTATTTGATATAATACCTTAAAATGTATGGTCTGTGTAATAATCGTAAAGGTTAAAGGTATATAAGGGGTCAGAGGCTTAGTTGAGTCAAAGGTCAGGGTTTTCACCACCTAAATAATATGGAAAGGCATGATCGATTAGTTATTAGACCATACTGGAAGCAATATTTTCGTGTTACTTGATCTGCTTGGGGGTATTGACGTTGTTAATTGGCTCATCGCTTTCGAAGTTTGCGATTTGATTTAAACAGTCCTATTTAAAAGAAATTGCGTATTAGGCGTAATATACTGCCTTTTTGTTATTACGTTCGACGGCGGGGTACCGAGTTAACTAGCAGCCAAACTTACCACAAATCTAAGATCTTTTATTACTATTACGACGATAGTACTAGCGGTTTACAGGTCCGCCTAAAGTTTAGCTTTATTAACGCCAACGTGGTTGTTACCTTTAGTCCAGGGCCGAGGTTGATAGTCTAGATCTTAGGCGTTATAGGCGCCCGTATTTACGGTCGATGTAATTAACCACCGTAAGGTTTTTTTTATTTACGTTCAAAAAGTTGTCAACTTGAAAGTATATACCAAGCAAGTTTGGTGTACGCGTTATTACGATAATAAACTAAAAGTGTAACTAGCTAAAAAAGCTTTCATAGGTAGTATCTGGGTGGTATAGAGCGTGTTCGAATTAGTTAACGTCCGTAATTGCTACTTGTACCTACTTATAAAGTGTGGTTTCGCCAGAGTAGGCTTCCTCTATTACTTTCTAGCACATTATTAACTTGTTAAGAATCTAATTAAGCTCGTCCATTGGTGTTTCCTCTTATTTTCTCTTCGTTATTATTGTAGTTCACTGAGTTATAGCCTAATTTATAAAATATTACGCGAGGTGAACGTCGTATTCGAAATGGCTTTTTATGTTATCATAAATTTAGCGAAACTTAATAGCTTTAGTACTGAAAGTTATGTAACAGTCTTTGGCGTGCTTTGTGAATATTTCGGGAAATAATAAATAAAAACCTAAAGGAGGAACCTCCATCCATTTGTAAATGTTCAAAAAGGCATTATTTTAGAGTCAAGGAGGTTATAAGGCTTTCCGTCATACTTTTCTACATCGTTCAAAATTTTAGCGAAGTCCATGAAGAGCTTGTAATTAATGGTAAAAATTTTAATAGGTTTTGAATAAAGGTCGCAATAGTTATCCTAGCCTTAAATGGTGTTTTTTTGGTAGTTTAAGACTTGAAGCTTTTAAGGCACGATGTTAAAGGTAATTGCCAGTCGCCTAGCCCAAAAGGTAAAGTTCTGTGATAGGATTTGTGATGAGTTTTCGCGTATAGGCAAATTTAAATGGAGAAGGGTTTTGAAGGGCTTAGTGATTGAATTTCTAAGGGGCGATAGGTACTTAAAGTTTTTGCTAGGCTTCACAATCTTACTTAATCAATTGGTATAAAGCGCCAATATTAATACCTTTAGATACATTAGCGGCTCTTGCTTTACACGCTTTATCACCACGAAGGGCGTACTTTACGCTGTTATGTGATGGTAATAGGCTTCTGAACAGGTTAATATACTTATCGCCCGCGCGTAAAAAGGCTTAACTTAGTTAAGGGTAAAGGGGAGGTTCCCTAAATTGCGTGTAAAGGTGGTAAGATTCCTTAATATTATTTTCTTTTAGATTTGGGTTTTAAAGGCGTTTCTAAAGTTGAGCTAAGTTGAAAAGTTCTTATATCAGCCTTATATTGACTTATAATAATACGTAAATTTTTTGCCTTTTAAATTGTAACTTAATCTTTATTTTAATTACTTTTCAAAGCAAAGTCTATATAGAAATGATCCAATCGTTAAAAAGGTTATAAAAGTTGCTAAAATCGTGGCTCGAGTTGTTAGTATTATAATATTTAACGATATATTAGCCGACGAAGTTAGTCAGGTGTTTTTCGGTTGATTTTTTATGAATATCCCATCCCTAAAGGTCGTAGGTGTAGTACTTGGCGAAAACTAATCCGAAGGTTTTAACTTTTTCCATATATTTCCAGCTTAGATCCATTTTAATGGTTTGGCTTGTAAAGGATGTATAGGACGCATAAGGAGAGTAACTTAGTGATTTTGGGCGTAATGACTTGGTGTTTTGGCGTAAAGTCGCGTGTGAATTTGGCGACTTGGTAAATTGGCGTAAAGTCGCGCAACGTAGCTTTCTTGGCCCGATTTGGCGATTTTTGGTGTTTTCGCTTAAGATAGCGGTTTTCATAATTAAATTAGTGTAAGGAGTGAAAAAGAGCGAAGTAGGAGCAAAATTTTAGTATAGAGGGTAAGGTCGAAGGTCGTTATTGGTGGTGAAGAGTGAAGGTTATTTGTTATAGTTGTTTGGCGTAGGGACTTAGTTGTTTTTCTACAGTAGTAACACCCATAGAAGTACTAACTTAGCTGTTTATTAACTTGCCGAACTTTGTGAATTTTAACAGTTAATCTTCACATCTTCAAAAAAAGGTTAATGAAGATTTCTTCGTTTTTTTAGTAGCGATACCGTCGTTACCTTTAAGCTGCCGTAAAAATAGACGCAGCTTAAAAGTCTTCTCTACTTACTGCTATAAAAACAGACACAGAAGTAGACGCCCTTCGTAAGAATCTTTCCTCTACCCTAACGTTAAAGTAGAACGTAACAACTGGAAAGTAGCTTCTTCTTTTACTTAGCTAATTTGTGCTTAACTCAATAAGCACTAATTAGTGTTGGTAGGGCTTTAGACGTTGCAAAGTTATTGATTAGATTGATCGAAGTAACATTAGTATTTCGTAGTCAGATGGTGAATGTATTGTTCTAGGTTTGGAAGACTACTAGCTGGTTTGTACTGTAATTTATATAGCTAATTGCTTGGCCCGTGCCCTTGAGTGAAGTGCAGCATACTGCACTCTACTTACACCTAATGCGGTAAGTCTCCACAAAGAAATACACTCAACTTGCAGTACAGTAAATTTTACTATAAGTAAAGTTGACCTATTGCTCTGCATGTAGTACTATTCCAACAGTAGTAATATTAAACTTATATATCATAAAAACGTATATTACGATGGGGTATACGAATGAATTTGTTAAGACAGAAGTTTAGTTATTGGATTACGATTACATGTACCCCAAGGGAAAGTCGAAGGGTTTTGAGGCGTTAGCGTTAATGGGATTCCCCTGGGCCCAGCCCGCGCCCGCGTCATCGACTATAATAATATCGGGGAATACCAGGGCGTCAGTGATTATAATATTACCACAGGTTAAACCTGCGTTAAACTCATTAACTTCGGTAACATCGAAAGATTACTTTATTTTTAAATCGAGTTCCTCAACAAAGTTGTAAAATTAAGGGGTAACGAACGACTCGTTATACGTAATTCATCTATTAACGGTTATCGAAGGCGATAAACGTTTCCTAGCTAAGATAAAATATTTGGTGTAAATTACAGATTATAAAATCGATGCAAAAGGTATGTTACGTAACTGTAGCCGATTACAGCTATCGAATTGAGAATTATCAGCGACGAAAATCTTATAATAAGCCTATGACTTGCCTATTACAAGTTATACAAGTAAAAACGTTTTATTTCGGATTTTATAACAGGATTACTATTAGAGAGGGATAATCGTAAATATTCGACACCTATATCGAATATATACGTAATATAAAGTTATAAAACCTTATTGTACATTACGATAAGGCTTTATTTAATCTCTTTCTATTTTGAATCGTTATTAGTTTTATATTTCTATGGACTTTATAATCAACTTACCAATTATCGACAACGGCTTTCAATATTTATTGTTTTTTATAAACCGCTTATCCACATTCATCCAATTCAAGTTTATATGGGTCATAACCTTCGAAACATATACAGAGAATTTTAGGAATAAATAGTAGCTATTTTATAAATTTCCAGTTTCTATTATTAATGATGGTGGTTTAGATCAAGTAAATGTATTTTCAACAACCTTAGATTTCTTAGTAAAAGTAAAATAACCTTTATTGATAGCCTATCACTCATAAATGGATAACTTTATTAACCGAGTGTTGGTAGAACTTAGACGTTGCAATGTTGTCGATTCGATTGGTCTTTGAAGTAACAGTAGTATTGCAGTAGTCAGATGGTGGATGTATTGTTCTAAGTTTAGCAGACCGCTAGCCGGTCTGCACTGTAATTTTTATGGCAAATTGCTTGGCCTATGCCCTAGAGTGAAGTGCAGTATACTGCACTCGACTTACATCCAATGCGTTAAGTCTGCATAAAGCAATACACTTGCAGTATGGTCAACTTTACTGTAAGTAAAGTTGACTTACTACACTGCATGTAATACTATTCCAATACTGGCGGCTTTTTAGTTTGTATGTGTATGCTAGTATGGCTAACCAATCTTTTTTCGGTTAGCGTTAAATAGCAACCTTGTACCCCCTGTCAATTCTGATTGACTTCTATACTGAATTGAACACAATTTCATGTAGATTGACTCCATTCAACCTCAATTTCTCCGTTACCCCAAGGTCCGAGTTTATCGATTCTTATAAAAATTTCTTTCTCTACAGATCTTCGCAAGACTCTACTTACAAGCCTTTACTTCAACTATGCTATTTAAATAAGCCATTATCAATCTCCTGGCAATCTTTTAATTTACTAGCACATTCTTGCCCGCTGTTACATGATCTGGGTTATCTGGGAAGTCTATTAACGTAGCCCTTAATTTGTATGAATAGCTTGTTATTACTTACAAACCTTTTTAAGGCTTTGTTCGGTAATGCTTTTTTTTATAGCGTCGGCGGAGTTATCTTTGCTATCGATTTATCAGAATTCCTCAATTTCTCCTTTTTTATAGGCTTCGAGAAGTGCCATTAAATCGATTATCAGGCATTTTTCACTGGTGGTCCCGAGTTTTAAAAGGTATTCGAATAAACTCCTCGAGTCAGTATAAATCACTATCGGAATAGGAGGAATCTTTAATTACCTGGTGAAAATGTTAAAGGTTTTTCACATTGCCATGCTTACGTTGAAGCTCATTATTATGCCATGGACTTTTAAAGTTAATATACTTCGTATAATCCTTTTACATTTAACGGAAGTTTAGTAAATTAAGTCACTAATAATATTAAATTGGTCTTTTTACCTATATTTATTAATAAGGGATATGAGAAAACCTATTTGTAAAGATAGATCAGTATTATTTGTACAGGACACATCTGTGAAAATCATTAACTTGGTTCTTAAAAGGTCGATTGAAATTATATTGATCCCACGATTCAAGTTCCGTATCTTTCACTTAAGTTTCCTATTTAGCCGGTTAAAATCTTCATCTATTGGTATTTGTACTTGTATCGTAATAGATATATAATGAAAGGCTTTCGGTTGCTATAAGAAGCAATATAACTACCTCAAATAAGTTACTCCAGGTATTGTTAAACCCTAGCTTAACCAGTTTTGTTAATTGTGGCCAAAACAATACCCTAGCTCTTTTAGCAAAAGCTGAAACCGGTGTTAATATTAAGTATACGGATTAACGATCTATTAAAGTTTAGTTGAGTATTTTCCATTAGTATCGTTACTGGTTTGCAATTTCAGAATTTGAATTCCTTAATAGTTTGCTGTCTTAATGCCACAAAACCAGCTGTTTAGGTGAAAAGAGTATCGTTAATTTATATACCCACTTTATCGAAGTCTTTTTTTTTATGTTACCAATAAGTATAGATCGTATATTAAAGACTTTATTATCAGTTGGAATTTAAAGTGCGACTAGTAAGTTAGGAACTAGTAGATAACTATTTTAGACAATCCATATAGTAGTTTAACATACCTTATTACCGTTGTTAAAAGGTAGATAACACGTAATTCCTACGACAGTTCCAGTAATACAATTTTTAATAAATTCGTTACTAATTATATATAGGTTTACGTAATATTACGATTATTAAGTGTAAACTTTCCTTCGGTTTTAATTAGTAAACTCGCTATTAGTGCAACCACTAAACGCTAACTAATATTTTAAATCTTCGGAGACTACGTAAAGATTCAGTTTTAATCTTTATCACTGTATCTTTAAACGATTAGTCTCGACTTTTCGTACGGCCGTCACATAGTCTTACCCTTAACCTTGTAAATAATATTCGACTTGAAAATCGTAACATTCGGGTTTTTAAAGTTAAAGTCGGTTTTCGATATAAATTGTATAACTACTTAAATTAGTAAGCCATCGATTTCGACCTTATAGTTTTCCTTAAAAGGTTTGCCGATGGTTTTAATAATTCCTTATACCCTAAGATTTATTACCAAGTTTTCGTTATTATTTTTTTCTTTACTTACCTAAGTATTCTTGTAAATCCGTCCCGGTGTGTATTTCTTTTCTTTAATGTTTTTATTTTTTTCGGGGATTGCCTACGTCGGCAGCGTTTTATCAGCTTATTAATAATGTGTGGAGGAGATTTGTATTAACTCGATCGCTTTACTTAAGGGGCTTAAGGTTCTTTATCTTTAGTACCCCTAATGTAAGGTTTAATTTAGGTAATTCGAAAGGATATAAAATCGTTAATAGTTTTAACAATTATTTTAAAGTTTACTATATTTCATATCTTATATAGCCTTTTCTTTTTTCTCGGCTCCCGCTATACGGGGACTTTATTTTGTAACGGAAAAACAAGAACTTCAATCGTTAAAAAACTGTTCCTAGTGTTAAGAGTATTATTAATTTGGCGACGTGCCGATTTTTTTCGTAATTCCCTTAAAGTTTTGCCATAGGCCATAGCATGTTTCTAAGTATTTTCCGAGCATGGAGATTTACTTATTAGACGTAGATACGCTTTGAAAACTAGGAATGTTGATATTAAGCTATCAATGATTACGATATCATTAAGGCCTTGTACTTCTATTTATAAACGTGCCTCTGGATCCATAAAGCTTCCAATTTCCAACGTAAGGATATTATACGTTTGGTGAAAAAGGACGTATATCCTTTTAAACTTTCTAATACTTCAGTAGGCTTTTACAGGTACCTGTTTACATTAAATATCAATTATCTTAACATCCTTCTAAAACTCTGCCGTCGTAAAGTTGGTATTAGTATTATAAACGACGACGTTAGGTAAATCCAGGTAAGTGTTAATTTATAGTATCCTTCACGTTTTCTACATATCCTTTTCCGAAAAGGACTTTAGGAACTTAGATCCGTAAAAAGAGGTTACAGAGTTAACGACATAAAAAATAAGCTTATTATTCAAGTAAAACATATTAATAAATATTTTGTAATTAAAGTCCTTATTGTTTTTTAATGTAAACTTGAATTTCTAGGGGGCTTAGATATTTATTTAACAGTGGTAACATAGCCTTTTAATAGCTTTTGGGGGAAAATATTTCACATCGTTAGACATTACGGACTTTAAAACTTTATGTAACCTATTAATAATTAGGTAGTTAAAACGCCGGTATAATTAACGTATCTCCGGCTTCGTCAGGTTTAATACTACTGTTTCCGAATATTGAAAATAAAACCATAGATGATTTTACTTAAGGGTAAGTGGAAATCTTTAACTTTTCTTAACCAATTCGTCTACGTTAACGTCAATGTTAACATTGAGGGTTTTCATATCTTTTAAGTAAAGTAAAAAATGGGTAAGAGATTTAAAGATGTGAAATGTAATCGCTCCCATAACAGTTTAAACTATCGTTATCTCTAGTAACGATAGTTGTTTATCTGGACTAAAGCTAACTTTAGCTTTGCCCGTATCATGACGGTTAATCTCAGTAGCTATAATGCTTTCCTTTCACAATACCACATACTATGAATAACCCCCCTTTAAGTACCTTGCTGCCCTTATATCTAGCATAATACCTTAAAACATACGATCCGCGTAACGATCGCAAGGGTTAAATATATATAAAGGGTTAGGGGCTTATCTAAAGCAAAGATAAAGGTCTTTACCACCTAAGAGGTATAAAAAGACGTAGTTGGCTAATTGTTAGGCCGCCATATTAGAAGCAGTATCTTCGTAAAACTTAATTTATTTGGAAACGTTAGCAATGTTTATTAGCTTATAGCCTTTAAAGTTCTCTATTTAATTTAAGTAATCCTATTCCGAAGTAATAGTATATTAGGCATAGTATATTGATTTCCTATTATTACGCTCGGTAGAGGGATTCCGAGTTAACCAGCAACCAGACTTATTACAGATCTAATATCTTTTTCCACCATTACGACGATAGTATTTGCGATTGATAGGTCCGCCTAAATCTTATTGACGCTAGCGTGGTTATTACCTTTAATTTAAAGTTAAGGTTGTTAGGTGAGACCTTAAACGTTATGAGCGCCCGTACTTGCATTTAATGTAGTTAACCACCGCAAAGTTTTCTTCATTTACATTAAAGAAGTTGCCAGCTTAGAAGTATATACCAGACGAGTTTGGTATACGTGTCATTACAGTAGTAAGCGAGGAGCGCAACTAGTAAAAAAAGCTTTCGTAAGTGGTATCTGGTCGTTATAAGGCGTATTTAAACTCGTTAACGTCCGTAACCGCTACCCATACCTGTTCGCGAAAAATAACTTCGCTAACGTAGACTTTCCCTATCGCCTTTAAACATTTTATCAATTTATCAAGTATTTAATTAAGGAAATCCATTGGTAATTCCTTTTTTTTCTTTTTTACCATTATTATAATGTACTTTGTGGTAACCTAGTTTGTGTGTTATTACGTAAGGTAAACGTTGTATTCAAAGTAGCTCTTTATACCATTGTAAATTTCGCGAAATATGGTAGCATTAGTTAGGAAGGTTAAGTTATAGTTCTTAACGTGACTTATAAGGATTCCGGAAATAATAAGTAAAAACCAGAAGATAAAACTTCCATTTATTTATTAATATTTAGAAAAAGTATTATTTTAGTATCGAAGAGGTTATAAGATCTTTTATTATACTTCTTTATATTATTTTAAATATTGGAGAAATCTGTTATAAGTTTGTAGTTAATATCAACAATTTTAATAGGTTTTAGAGAAAGATCGTAATTATTATCCTAACCTTAAATAATATTTTCTAGTAGTTTAGGCCTTAGGGTTTCCGAAGTACAGTATTAGGGGTAATTTTCAGTCGCCTAGCCAGAATGGTAAAGTCTTGTAGTAGAACCTATAGTAGGTTTGCGTGCGTAAGCAAATTTGAAGTGGGAAGGTTTTTAAGGGTTTTGACGATTAAATTGCTGAGGGGTAATGAGTATTTAAAGGTTTCAGGAGGCCTAACAATTTCGTTTAATTAATTGGTATAAAGCGCTAAATTAATACCTCTAATCACATTAGCGGCCTTTGATTCACGCGTTTTACCGTCGTTAAAAGTATACTTCGTGTTGTTACGTAAAGGTGATAAATTGGCGAACAGGATAATAAGTTTCCTATCGCCGGCATGTAAAAATGTTTAACTTAATTAAAGGTAGGTTAAAAGTCCCTTCAATTGAGTGTAAGGGTGGTAAGCTTTTTTAATACCTTTTCTTTTAGGCTATGTGTTGTAAGGGTATTCGTTAAGCTGTGTTAAATCGAAAAGAGCTTGCGCTAAAGTTGTAGCACCTTATACTTAAACGAAGATTCTGCGTTTCTTTAATTCGGATCTAAATTTTAACTTAATCCCTTTTTAAATTTTTTTTCATATGTTAATTATCTAGTTGTTAAAAAACTCGCAATATTTATTGAAAATTCGATTAGAGTCGTGGCTAGTATCATATTTAACGATGAAGCATCCGACAAAGTTAGTAAAATATTTTTCAGTTAATTTTTCGTTAACATTTAACTCTAAGAAGTCGTTGTCTTAAAACTTGGTGAAAACGTATCCGAGGGTTTTAATTGCTTTTTTTCCCGGTAAGGTCGGTCATTGATTTAAAGTGGGGGTTGGAGGCAGACATTTTGACAGGCGTGTAGGGTGAGGAACTTGGTGATCTCAAACTGGAAGTTTGGTGTTTTAATGTAAAGTCGCGTGAGAACTTGGTGATTTGGTCACTTGATAACTTGGTGTGAGATCGCGCAACGTGGCTTTTTTTGGCACGACTTGGTGTTTTCGCTTAAATTAGCGAACTTGGCGATTGTAGTGATATAGGAAGTAAAAAAGAATAGTGTAAGGGTAGAGGTTTGGTGTAGAGGATGAGGGCGAAGGTTGTTGTTATTGTTGGTGGAGGACGAAGGTTGTTTGTTATATAGCATAGGGACTTAGTCGTTTTTCTTGTAGTAGTAGCACCCATAATAGTACTGACTTAGCCGTTTACCAACTTTCCGAACTTTAAGACTTCTAATAGTTAATCTTAACGTTTTTCTTTAAGAAGGATTAATAAAAATTTCATGGTATTTTCGATAGCGATACCGTCGCTTACTTTCTGATTGCCGTTGGGGACTAACGTAACCTAAAAAGTATTCTCTGTTTTCCTACCATTGGAGACAAACAAAATACTAATAGAGGCCCTTCGTAAGAATATTTCCTTTACCCTAGCAACCGTAGCCACAAAGCGTGACAACTGGAAAATAACTTCTTTTTCTACTTAGCTTATCTGTGATTAACCTAGCAGGCAAGTACTGATCAGTATTGGTAGGATTTAGATGTTGAAACGTTGTTTATTCGATTAGTTGAAGTAACAGTAGTATTATAGTAGTACGGTAGATATATTGTTTTAGGTTTGGCAGACTGTTAATTGCTCTGCACTGTAATTTGTATAGCTAATTGTTTGGCCCTTGCTCTAGAGTGAAGTATAGTGTACTATACTCGACTTACATTCAATGCAGTAAGTTCGTACAAAGCAATACATTTTCAGTACGATCAACTTTACTGTAAATTAAGTTGACCTACTGCACTACATGTAATACTATTCCAAAACACTTACTATTTATCATTGAAATAATATATTAGTACTTGTTACATTTACTATTTACTTCTTTACCAATATATTATTACTTTTTTCTGGTTGTAGACTGTACTGACTGTAAGTTGAGTATATTGTTTTGTATAGCCTACTGTATTAGCTGTAAGTTAAGTATAGGATGTGCCTACTTCATACTAGGGCACGGGCCAAGCAATTAGCCATACAAATTACTACGCAGACCGACTAGCGATCTGCCAAACCTAAAATAATACATTCATCACTTAAACATGCAATACTACTATTACTTCAACCAATCGAATCGACAACGTTACAACGTCTAAAACCCTATCAATACTAATCAGTACTTATTAGGTTAAGCATAAATAAGCTAAGTAAAAAAAAGGCTACTTTTTGGTTACGCTTTATAAAAAACTAAGGTAGAAGAAAAATTCTTACGAAGAGCCTTTATTTCTACGTCGGTTCTCACGACAGTAAATGAAAGACTTATCATTTATATCAGTTTTAAGGAAGCTTAAAGGTAACGACGGTATAGTTATCGAAAACACCAAAAAATCTTCACGAAAAATCTTTTTTAAGAACGTTAAGATTAACTGTAAAAAGTCTCAAAATTCGGCAAATTACAAACGGTTAAGTTAATACTACTCCAGCTATTACTACTAAAAAAAACTAAGTCTCACGGCCAAATAATTACAACAAACAATCATCGACCTTTACCTATAACAACAAATAACTTTCAACCTTACCTTTTACACCAAACCTTTACCCCTACATCAATCTTTTCTCTTCTCCTATATTAATTTAATAGTTAAAATAGCTGCTCTAAGCGAAAACACCAAAAATCGTCAAGTCGCGCCGAAAACGTTACGTTATACAACCTAACGCCAAATTGCTAAAGTTACACGCGACCTTACGCCAAAACACCACGCTCCACGCTCTAGATCTTCAAGTCCTTCGCTCACCGAGTCCTACACAAGTCAAAACTTTAAGATAACACCGAGTTGAAAATAAATAAACGCAATTAAAACCCTCGAAAATGTTTTCGTTAACCACTACAACGAATAACTTGAGATTACAGATATTAATAAAACCTCGACTAAGATTTATCTAGCCAATGACGTTAGCTACAAAATCTTCGACGCGGACCTCAGTAATGACTACAGTTGTAACACCCCAGCTCTTCAAAATTTCCGTATTTTTTTTTTAATTGCTAGACTCTTAATATATAAAAAATAATACCACATACAGTTAAGGCCAAATTAAAGAAGTAGGTCACTCGCCATAGTATTTACATCCCAGATAAAACCCTACTAGAACTGTCTAAAACCTATTTTCAATTGGATTAATGAAACGACTCCCTTAAAAATCCTAATCCTTAAGATCCTCGCAAAAAAGACAAGGGAGTTAAAGACTTTTAACGCCCCTACACACATTTTAGGGAACCTTCTCTTCACCCTTAATTAAGTTAAGCCTCCCCATACGTTAATAATAAAAAACGTATTAATTTCCTCAGTAACCTAACAATTTTATATAATAACGCGAAGTATGTACTTAACCGTAATAAAACGAACTAAGTAATAATAGCTAACGCGGAAAAGGGTATTAACGTCGATACCATTTACCGGTTGATTAAATAAGATTATTAAGTCCTTTAAAACCTCGCAGCCTCTATTACCTTTTTACCTTCCAACCTAAATCGTCAAACCCTTTAAACCCATTTTCACGACAGGTATACCTACATACACGAGCCCACTACAGATTCAATTATAAAACTTTACCTTTCGGGCCACGCAACTGACAATTACCCTTAATACTATGGCTCGGAAGCTTTAAGGCTTAACCCATTAGGAAATACCTATAAAATAGGATAACAATCGCAACCTTTTTCCAAAACCTGTCAAAATAGTTAACATTTTTTACAAGTTTCTTATGAATTTCACTAAAATCTGGAATAATGCCAAAAAGTATAACGAAAAGCTTTACAATATTTTCGATATAAAGATAATACCTTTTTTCAATTTAAATAAGTCAATGGAAATTCCCCCTTCTGATTTTCACTTACTATTGTCCATTATCCTTACAAGGTACGATGAAAACTATTATATAACCATTTTAACTCGAGGAACCACCTTTTAAGAGATTTACCACGTTATGAAAATCCACTTCAAATATAATATTCATTTTATGAAATACTATACGAATCGGGTTATTATAATGTAAACCACGATAATAATAAAGAAAAAGAAGGACAAAACAATAATAAATATGCTAAACCAAATATTCAATAAGCTTATATTGTATTAGGAAGCTATAAGAAAAGCTTATATTCATGAGGTCATATATCGCGAATAGATACGGGTAACCGTTACCAGCGTTAGCGAGTTTAAATATGCTATATAATACTTAGATACTACCTACGAAAGCGGTTTTAATTTATTAAGCTCCTTGTCAACAATCAAAATAATACGTATACCAAATTTACTTGATGAATTCCCCTAAATTAATGAATTTCTAAACGTAAATGAAGACGATGGTACAGTGGTTAATTACATCGACCGTAAATACGGTTATAAATGCTCCTAAAACTTAAAATTTAATATAACAACTCCAGAATAGGGAATATAGCCATTTTACCGCTAATAAAGGAAAAATTTAAGCGGATATGTAAACTATAAGAACTATTGTTATAATAATTACAAAAGATATTAAATACATAATAAGTTCGACTATTAGTTAGCTAGCTACCTTCCTACTAAACGTAAAAACAAATAGGTAATATACCATATTCAGTACCCTACTACTTCTGGGCAAGAATATTTAGACTATATAGTAAACTTTAAGGGTAAGAAGGCTATTCACGGCGACGATACCCCTGAATGAATCAAGTGGTATAAAGATACTATTCCTAATACGGCTCAATAACTAACCGACTACGCCTTTTTGTACCGCTTAAGTAGCAAAAACACTTACCTTTACATTGATTAAAGCCCTAACCCCTTATACACCTGTGACCTTGGCGATTGTTACAAAAACCACACGTTTTAAGGTATTATATCATATAAAAGGTCAGTAAGGTACCTAATAAAAGGCTATTTTTAGTATATAGTATTACAGAGGGAAAATACTACGGCTACCAAAATTAATTATCACAATGTTGGCAAAGCCAAAGTTAGCTTTAGCTTAAATGAATAACTATCGTTATTGGGAATAATGGTAATTTAAACTGTTATTTAATTAATTAAGTTTTAGATCCTTAAGTCTTTTACACTCTTTTTCTTTTACTTGGAGGACATCAAGACCCTCGGCATTAACGTTAATGTTAATGTCAATTAACTAGTTGAAAACGGCTCAAGGTTTCTACTCGTTTCCAAGTAAGAACACCAATTATTTCATCTTTAAAACTTAAAGGAAACGGTGTTAGACCTAACTAAATTAAAGATACGTCAATTACACCAGCATTGAAACTATTCAACTATTAATAAGCTATACAAAGTCCTAAAGTTCCTAAAACATAAAGATATGAAATAATTTACTTTTAAAAGCTATCTAATAACTCTTTCACCACTATCAAACGTATATCTAACCCCCCCGAAGATTTAAATTTACATCAAAAAAAGATAAAGGTTAAAATTACAAGGCCTTTATTAATGTATTTTTTCTAGATAATAAGTCTATTCTTTACTTTATAAACGTTGCAACCTCTTTTCACAAAGTTACTCTTTTAAAGTCTTTATTAACAAAATATATATGGAAAACGTTAAGAATATTGTAAATTAATACATACTTAGGCTTACCCAACATTGTTGTTTACAATATTAATACAAACTTTACAGCGACGAGGTTTTTAAAAAATGTTAAATTAATGGGAATTCAACCTGAATAAATACCTATAGAGGCCTATTAAAGCATTGAAAGAGTTAAAAGGACATACGTACTACTTTTCCGAACGTATAACATCCTTACGCTGGAGATTGGAAGCTTTACGAACTTAGAAGCACGCTTTTAAATAGCGGTGAAAGGGTTAAACGATACTATAGTCCCTAACGGCTTAGTGCTAACATTGCTGGTTTTTGGAAAGTACCTACGCCTGACGAATAAATTTCCGCCATTAAGAAGTACTAAAAAAAAGGTATAACCTATAACAAAACAATAAAAGAAATTATGGAAGGAATCGATACGGCGCTAGGTTAACGACACCCTGAACATTAAGAACAGCCCTATAGTTATCGACGTACTTTCTTTGCTGTTACAAAGTAAAGTCCTCGTATAGCAAAAGCTGGACAAATATAAGAGCCTATATAAAACCGTAAATATCGACAAATTGAAAGTAGTTATTAAAACTATTAATAGATCTATAAAGTTTTACACTACTTAAGTTAAATACTATATTAAGGAAGCAAACAATAAAGACTTTAAAACTAAACAACTGAATTAATACTATTTTTCTTTACCCGTTATTAAAAAGTTAATAAAACGCTTCCAGCGCGTAAAACACTCGAAAAAAAGAATGTTAAAGAGGAGAAATATATACCAGGCTGTATTTACAATACATCTTGGATAAGTAGAAAGAAAAAGAATAACAGAGAATTAGCACTAAAGCTTCAGATACAAGGTATTATTGTGACCTTCAGCAAACCCTTTAAAAAAAGTCATAAGGTTGAAATTGATGGCCTACTAACTCAATAAATTATATATTTTGCGTCGAAAACCAAATTTAACCTTTGAAATCCAAACTTCACGATTTTCAAATAGAAGATTAAATACAAGGTTAAAGGTAAAATCACGGGGCGGCCGTATAAAATGTTACGCCTAATCGTTTGAAAATACGGTAATAAAGGCAAAACTTATATCTTTAAGTAATCGCCAACGATTTAGAAAATCAGTTCACGCTTAGTAATCGCTTTAGTAACAAGTTTGCTAGCTGAAACTAAAGATAAATTAACATTTAATAACTGAAATATAACGTAAATATATATATAGTTAGTAAACAACTTACAACGTATCGTCTTATTGAAGTTAGTATAGAAACTACGAGCCTTGAACCCTTTAGAAACAGTAATATGATATATCAAGCTACTATACGGATTAGCCTAAATAAGCCTCTATTGGTTCCAGATTTATTAATCGCATTTCAAGTTACAATTATGCATAAAATCTTTCACATACAATACGTACTTGTTGATAAAATAAAAGATAAACTTCTTCTTACTAGGTATACAAATTAACGATACCCTTTTTATTGGAACGGCTAGCTTTATTGTATTGGAATAAAAGGCGATTGAGGACTCCAAATTTTGGAATTATAGGACTATTACGAAGTTGGCTAAAGACAATTAATTTGACTTTAACCGATCGTTAATTCGGATACTTGGCGTTAATACTAACTTTAGTTTTCGCCAACAAAGCTAAGGTGTTAATTTAACAACAATCGACAAGACTAATGTAACTAAGGCTTAACGGTACCTGGAATAACGCGCCCGTGGAAGCTACATCGTTACCATATACCAACCGGAAGCCTTATACAACCTATCCATCGCGAAATAAGTATAAAAACCGATAAGTAAATACTTTAACCGGCTAAATAAAAGGCTCAAGTAGTAGATACGGAATTTGAACCGAGGAATTAATATAATCCCGATCTACTTATCGAAAGTTAAGTTAATAATCTTTACGAATAGCTTTTTTATAGATAATACAGACTTATTTTTATATATCGGGTTTTCAATAACTCTCGTTAGTAAAGATAATTGGGAGGAATAGTCCAACATTATAGGCAATTTAATCTATCAAACCTCTGTTGAATACAAAAGGATTACATGAAACGTATTGACTCCAAAGGTTTACGACATGATAGCTAACTTTAATATAGGTATAGTATTATAGGAAACCTTTAACGTTATTACCATGAAGTTAAAGAGTTCCTCTATTACGATGGTAATCTATACCAAGTCAAAAATCCTATTTAAATGCTTTTTAAAACTCGGAACCACTAACGAAAAACGCCTGAAAATTGACGTAATGGCACTTCGCAAAACCTACAAAGGTACGGAGATCGATGAGTTTCGGTAAATTGACGGGGAAAACAACCCTGATAACGTTATAAAGAACGTATCGCTTAATAAAGCCCTTGAAAGATTTATAAATAGCAATAAGCTAATTCTATGTATCGAAGACTATATTAATAGGCTACCTAGTAAGGATAAATTACGTGGCAGTGGTAAATGATATGCTAACGAATTGGAAGACTACTAAAGAACTAACGATAACGACTTTGTTAATTAACATAGTTAAATTGTGAAGTTTATACAAGCTTATAAAGAAAGGACTTTTTGTAGAAAACAATAAAGTCGGAACTCAGAGCCGTACGGCAATTAAAGGAAAATTTTGTTAATTTAATTGCAAATAGGCTTAGTGTTAGTAGGCTTTAGACATTGCAATGTTGTCGATTTCATTGGTTGAAGTAACAGTATTATTGCATAGTCAGATGGTAGATGTATTGTTTTAGGTTTGACAGACTGCTAGCCGGTCTGCACTTTAATTTGTATGGCCAATTGTTTGGCCCGTACCCTAGAGTAAAGTGCATCGTACTGCACTCGACTTACACTCAATGCGGTAAGTCTCTACCAAGCAATATACTCAACTTACAGTACAATCAAATTCACTGTAAGTAAAGTTGACCAACAACATTGTATGTAGTACTATTCTAACACTAAGTTTTATATAGAAATAAATGAAAATTAATAGGGGTTTATCTATTGAATAAGGAAGTAATTTATTAGTTACCAGAAAAGATTGCTCAATCACACTGGCGTACACGTACAGAATTAAAAACCGCCAGTGTTGAAATAGTAGTAATTATAATATAAACGGTTAACTTTACTTATAGTAAAGTTAACTATACTAACTGCAAGTTAAGTTTATTTTTTATATAGTCTTACAATATTAACTGTAAGTTAAGTACATTATACGCTTACTTCATATTAGGGCATAAGTCAAGCAATTAGCTATACAAATCACTGCGCAGACCGGCTAGCGGTCTGCTATACCTAAAACAATACATCTACCACTTGACTACGTAATACTATTGTTACTTCAATCAATCAAATCAACAACGTTGCAACGTCTAAAGCCCTACCAACACTCTTTATATTTGACACTTGCCGTTTTACTAGCAAATTATTACTCTTTATATTTTCTATTGATCATTCAAGTTACGAGTTTTTTCCAAATACAATTTTATTTCTATGTACTTATCTATATTGAGGCCGGATAAAACCAGTGCATATGAAAAATATTAGTTAATTACTGATGAATAGGGAGGGAGACGCGGAAGCTACATTGTTTTTGTCTTTATCCTCTTCTATCTCCTCGCAATTGTCATCGTCGTCGTCGTCGTTATCTCCATCGCTAACGCTACCTCTACTATCGATGTCGCTATTGGCAGCGTTATTACAAGGATAACTTTGCGCTTTGGATTATATATCTTTGGGTAAGGGGTGCGGGACGAGTTCACTATTTTTACAACGATGTATAATAATGTCGTCGAACACGTTTACATAATGCATACGTAAATCCGCCCACTAAGCAGTAATAACAGTTACCGTTTCCTTTAAACACCGGTTAACATTTAATGATAATTAGTTTTATTTTGTTTTTAAAATTGAAAAATGCTTGTTTTTTAAGTAAACCCAAAACGAGGTATTAAAAAGTGGGTAATAAAAATTGAAGCTGGGATTACGTATTAGAAAATTAAGTAATTTACTGTGGAAATAGAGGGCGCATAATAAGGCCTCGACTTATGGCCTTAAGATTACTAGAATAAGGGAGTACACATTACTAATCCGCTCGTAACAATAGCAACAGAACTAACGATTCCTGTGTTAACGGTAATCGCTAATAAATTTACCCATGATAGTAAACATAACGTACGGCATAAAGGCTTATTCATAAGCGGTCCAAAAACGCAAACCCTGATGCGTCATTTTGATAATTAACTTATTAAAAAAACTTTATAGGGTATACTTACGAATTACGCCTCGAAACAGCAAACTCGTTTCGCCGCCTTCTCATCGTTTAACTAATGTTATAATAATACGATTTAAAAGGATAGTTATTACATACTACGCTATAATTTTGCGATAATATACTTATGATAATGGGAAGTTATTATAGGTAAAGGGGGTTTTATCCATAGCGAAAGTATAGGATTAATAACCTTAAAAAACTCTATTTTCTCCATTAAAAAGTGGGGTAAGGAGGGGAGGGTGAAAAGGAAAAAGGAAAAAGGGGTGTAGCAGTTAGTATTAATGGCGAGAGGATAAAAGGAAGGAGGAAAATTGGTAATAGCTTTATTGGCAGTAGTGGGAAAGCAAAAAATAAAAGCATGAATCGACGAAATACTACTACTGTTAGAGATGATACTAGTATTAGAGGCGGTGCGGCATACGATAGCGGTTACGGCTTCGGCGTGGCGGCTCTGTCGCGCCAAACGGCGTTTTTAGGCCCTGATTTTACGGGATATTTATTTTAGAAAAGATGAAGTCATAGCATTAGTTAAGTAATTAATTTATACTAAAACTCTAAATGATTTATTTGAAATGAGTATTTTAGGTATATAAACATTCAATTGTTAATTTGGGGTTTATCTTAGGAGTAAAAACACGTTGTCAAAGGAAAAGAAAAAGAAGTTTTACCTAGACTAATAACGATATATTTTTAAACTTACTTTAAAATATTTAATATCAATAATTACACCTTTATAATCGCATCTTCATAAGGATTACCTACGTTTTCAATCAAGCGTTTATTTCATGGACTCAGGCCATTGGCTATTGACCCTATAGGTTACGTAACTATGCACGTAATGGGATAAACCTAGGCCGGGCCCGGGCGCAGACTGGGTATAGGCCGGATAAGGCCCGTGTATGGACAGTTTATGGTCTGTATACGTCACTTGTAAGGGCACGTGACGGGTTGGGCATTAGCCTTACTTAAGAGCCTTATACGTTGAGTTACGATAACCTTTTCTAGTCTTTTTCCGTACTTGAATAGTAAATCCCATTTGGTACTTATTTAGTTTACTTTCGTAAGTCGGATTATAACATATTATTAAAGTTTTTTTTTTTCATTTTTTAGAAATAATATTACTTAAAATAAACGAGTCGATAGAAAATGTTAATGATTCGGCGTTATACTTTAATGTTATTGGGGAGGATAGGCTGTTGGAAAATACCTAGTTGTCTACCTTTATAGATATATCGTTAGCCCTTTCGGGGCTAATTTAAGCCGATATCTTTCGTTTATAAAATACCGTAAGTTTTATTAAGTCGATCATTAAATATTTTTAATGATCGGGTTAATAGTTTTTAACTATCGATATTACGTCCGACTTTGCTTAAGTCGTTGCAAAAATCCAATGACTCGAAACCAAATTGGCCGCGACTTGCGTTGGGTTTCCACTGGTTTAGGGCGAACGAAAATGACATAACCAATCGTAATTTAATGGATTCATTTTTACGTAGGCGACGACGCGCCATACGATCGAATTTATATTAAAAGCGGATAAGATATGGATCGGAAAAGATCGGTACACGATTTTTTACGTATAGGGTTATTATATGGCGCCGGTAAAGTAAATGGTTACAGATTATTACAAAGCCGGAGAACACAAAGGTAAGTATAATATAGGAAAGTTTCTCAATGATATAGAGGCGGTTTTTGGCGACCTTTACCGCGCGGACAAAGTATTAGTCGAATTCAAGGGCTTGGTTATAAATAATAAGAACTTATGGGCACTATTTTCTATTAAGTTCGAAATACTTTTAGCTTAAGTAGGCAGCCTAAATTGGCCTTCGGTTGTAAAGTATAACTACTTACGTTTCCACATATCGTTACGCATTCGCAACAAGTTTATTACAGCAGATGTTAACCGGGTAGATTATGTGGTAGCTTTAAGGAAGTACCATAAACTCGCTGACGAGTTAAAATTCTTAAATTTAAAGCGACGTTTTGATAGTTAGTCAATAGGACCCGTTTAAAGTTAGTAGCTGGATACTAATACGATTATAATAGGAGTTTATGCCTTTCAAACGCCTTTATTAAAGGGCCGCAGTAATCGCGGCTAATCTTTTTGATATCGCGGTTAATTATTTTAATAAACCCATTCTATACGTATTTAAAATTAAGGTCGTAAAACGACGTGAACGATAATGAAAGAACGTTAGGTTAAGTTTATTTCAAGTCGTTATATACGTTGTAATTTACTAGATTATTTTCAATATTATTACGACTTCCGCCCGGTATTACCTTTTATGTGGGCGTATGCAGCCTAAGTTGAAAAGGTAAAAAAAGGTTTTTTATTCATGGTGACAGGAAAAGCTTAACTTTTAGATATAATTTCATCTAGGACTTATATAACTTTAATGGCGTAGTTGTAAAATAGAATAAAAAGAAGTTTAATTTAATTTAAATACGTATAAACAAAAAAACATTCCTTATCCTTATGCTTTTTAACAACATTAACTTTCTAAATACTTAAGTCGATGTTGGTTGTAATTATTATTATATTATAAACAAGGTTTTAGTATAACGGTTAAGATTAGAGTGAATTCGATCATTATATTCGTGAAATTTTAAAACGATATTAGGATTACGGTAAAATAAGTGTATTACTTAAATAACTAAGTTTAGTATTAATATTGACAAATGGTGGAGCCCAATATTAATATATATTATCTCTGGAATAACGCGGCATATAATTTTTGAAATACCTTAGATTCGATATTAATAGGTAACTTAAAACGCAAACAAAAGCCGTTTAGTAATTCAAAGTTCAAAAGGTTTAGTTGTTAACGTAATATCAATACGTTTTAGGATGAAAAATATATAGAACGTAGTAGATTCGGTTTTCCTGGTGTTAATTTAACGTTTACACCGAAAAGCATAGCGTATGAGGGATTCGTTCCGGATAATCTATATTATAAGCTCTAACGAAATAACGCGGATTTTATAAATAACGGCGACGACTAAAATTAAAAAGGAAAAGGATTAGTTACCTTTTCCACTGAAATTAATAATGTTTTGCGATCCATTTAATAAAGATAAGATTATAGCCTTACTTTTACATAAGGAGAAACTCGACCATTATATTCATATTAAACTGAACGAAAATGAATCTTTATTAAAACGACTTTGGGAGCCGTTATATTCGATGTTACAAAATTAACTTTTTAAGTTTCAACGACAGGTTACGAAGTTCATAAATAAGGGTTAAGTTCGGGCGAGTTTTTTATTAGCGGTGGCGCCGATATTGCTAATTTGTAAACTGGGAAGGGGATAACGGTTTTATATCGATTATCGGATATTAAAAAAAATTATAAAGTAAGACCGTTTTCCTTTGCCTTTAATTAAAGAGACCCTAAATATGTTATCGAAGTCGATATAACTTACGAAGTTAGATATTCGAACGATATTTTACCGCATTTACGTGGTACCCGGGTAAAATAAATTAACGGCGTATCGTATAAAATTTGGGTTATTTAAATATTTGGTTACCTCTTTTAGGCTAACGGGAGTGCCAGCGACGTTTTAACGATATATTAATTATATAATAGCGGATATTTTAGATAATTTCATTGTTCTATATTTAAACGACTTTTCAATCTTTTTTCAGATATTAAATAAAATTATAAAATGAAAGTTTACGTAGTTTCGAGGGGGTTTCGTAATACGGGACTAAATTTAAAATTAAAAAATGTAACTTTGTAATTAAGGAGGTAAAATACCTGGGTTTTATTGTAACAGTAAAAATAGGTATCCGGGCCGACTTTAAAAAAGTCCGGGTAACCCGCGAATAAAAGTTATTATATATAATATGGGAGGTTCGAAATTTTTTAGGGTTTGCTAACTTTTACCGTGATTTTATTAGTAAATTTTTGAAGTCAACGGATCATCTCGTCTGTTTAACGAAGTAAAGTATTCGTTATGTTTAAACGAAGCAAAAGAAACAGATATTTCAAACTTTAAAGGATACCTTTATTACAGCCCCAATTTTGGTATATTAGAACCAAGATTGGTTAATAGTGGGAAAAATCAATTGTTCGGAAATAGAGTTAGAAGGGTATTGATCGCAGTGAGATAAGGATAGTATTTTAAAGTTAATAACTTATCATTTCTTACGATTAACGGATACATAATATAACTATATTATTTACGATAAGGAAATCGCGGTAATATATTTTTCAAAAGCGTTGTCTTTTAAGCTATATAATATCCGTATATTGTTTACGATTTTAACGGACCATATGGGATTGAAATTTTTTTATTACAATTAATTTCCAAATGCTAAGCTAAATGAGCCGAAGTTTTTTCCCTTTTTCAATACCACTTAAGATACAAGCTCGTAACTTAGGGCGGCCATTTAAATACGTTTACCCGTAGGTTATAAAATAAACTGGAGGGAAAAGAACATCACATACGGGTTTTTCAATCTATTTCTATTACTATATTAATCATGATAGTAATAGATTTATATATTAAAGAAATATAGATTACGGTGGGTTAGGTAAAAGAGTTTAGTAAAACGGAGGCTTAGCTATTAGATTTCGACTATATGTATTTCAAGGGTGGGTTGAAAGCTTTCGAAAGGCTTCCGAAGGCGGTATCGCTCCAGGCTCAGTTCGCGCTCAGGTTGTTATCAGAGATAACGTTAAGGGATTTTAATGCGATGGAGTTAACGGTACCGCCGCGGTCCCGGCTTTCGTTAAGCCTGCTAGTATCTTTAACGCCGAGTAATTTCCTTATTTTTAGCCCGGATACGTTGACGGAATTGTAAAATTAAGGAATAACGAACGATTCGTTATATAAGGTTCGTTTTAAGCGGGTTTTAAAGGCGTTAGGCGTTTGCTACCTAAGGTAAGATGATTAATACAAATTACAAACTGCGGGATTAACCCGCGGAAGGTATTATATTACTATACTCATTTATAGTTATCGAATTGAAAACCATTAATAATAAGGTTATTATAATAAACCTGTAATTCGCTTATCATAGGTAATCTAGACAAAAACACTTTATTTCGCGTTTTCCAACGAGATTACTATTAAAAGGAGATAATTGTAAATGTTCAACGTCTTTGTCGAATATATACGTAATATAACAGGATGAAACCTCGTTGTATTTTACATTAAAGCATATTTTAACCTTTCCTTATTTACAACCGGTACTAAACGTATATTTTGATCAATTTTATAGTTGACTTACTAATCAATAACGACGGCTTTCAATATTTATTAGTTATTACAGATCGCCTTTTTGATTTTGTTTAGTTAAAGTTTATATAATCAATAATTACGGATATGTATACGATACGTTTTCAGAATATATAATAAAAATTTTATAAGTTTCTAACTTTTATTATTAATAAATACGGTTCGAATGAGGTAAACGTATTTTGAACGTCATTTCATTCTTTAATAAAAGTCGAATAACTTTTATTTACAACGTATTACTTATAAATAAATAACGGTATTAAGCGGGTCGATTAAGAGGTTTAAAAGTATTTACGTGTCGTGGTCGCCTTTTCGTGATACGATTAAACTTCGTATTTACCCGTTTATTAATTTACGTTAAATAATCGGAAGTTAACAGTTACCGGGTTTAACGTAAACCGTTTAGTAAATATGTACGAAATGTTATTAATTCAGAAGATAAACGGAAATACGAAGTCTTTAATTAATTCGGTAGGGCAAGTTATTACGTTTTTAGCCTATTTATGCAAAGGGACGAAATTAGCCTAAGTAATAATAACTTATATATAATAATAAATGAAAACGGCGGCGAATGGAAAACAACGTTCGGCGAAACTATATAAGGTGGGAGACTGGATTTAGCTAAGATTTTATAATATTAAAACTAATTGCCCGAGTAAAAAGCTCGATCAACTTTATAATTAGTATTGGTTGATCGGTATTAAAAACCCGTTAAATGTCGTGTTAAATATTCCTAATAAATATTCGGTATTTTATATAAACTTAGTTAAATGTGCGGCTTTGAATACTTTTTTTGTAGATTTTATCCGATATTAGCCTGGGGCTAGTTTTAGTAACAAACGATATAAAGGAAGGTAAATACGAGGAATTTAAAGTGTAGGATATTCTCGTGGTAAAAATGGGGAGTAACGGAGTTCGCTACGTCTTAATTAAGTAATAGGGCTATAATAAGTTAGAATAGTAATTAATGGAGAATTATTAGTACATTACAACCTTAAATGAATTCGAAGCGAAATGGAAAGATATTTGGGTTTACGATAGCCCAGTATTTAGAGAACAGTGTTAAGTTTATATTAAATGATAAACGCGAGGCGAATCGTTTATACCTTTGAAATAATATTTTGTTAGTAAATAGAAAAAAAATTTATTGTTAAATAAGGTTATAATATATTAGGTAGGATCTAATAAATATTACCTGATTATTTCGAATAATATCTGACCGTAAAACGGCTTTTATTCTATCTTAACAAAGGTTTACCTATTTATTATTTTTATTTTTATTTAGGTTTAGAGAGTACCGGCGTTGTTAACGTTAGGCGATAATAAGGGAAGGAGATGGTAAAAGGTATGGCGAAAACTAGTGAACTTCGAAGAGGAGGGTTAATGGGAGATGGGCCGTACGTAAAGCGACGTTACAAATGGCGGATAACATAAGGAGGGGAGGGCTTTAGGAAAAGCCGATAATGGATAATAAGAAAAAGGACGGACTTCAAAAAAGGTCGACGATAAAGGATAAAATTAAAAAGAACGAACGTTAAATAAGGCCGACGATAACGGTTAACGAAAAGTAGGGTAAAATGCGCGACGGGGAAAGTAACTTTTTAAACGGATTACTAAAGATTGTAATACGTTAATTTAAGCCCGGAAAATTCGATTAGATCGGATACGATTTTATATCCGTTTGCGGTCAGCTTGATTAACCTGTTTCTATAAAAAGTTAATAGATAAAATACAAACGAAATTGGGAATCGTATAGTTAAGTTTAAAACGTCGCATAACATTTTTTATGCCGTAGCCTATATTAACTATAAGAAATATAACCTAGGTTGTTATATTACTTTAACTTTTTAGGCTAAAATTACGAAAGGGTATTTAACAATAATTAAAGGGGGTCGAGGTAAAGACTTTACGTATTAAAGCTCGGTTACCTGAAGGTGTTTTTTTTTTATAAATAGGCGATATAGTAAAAGGAGATGAAAAGGTTTGGGATAAGTACAGACCCGGAAGGAAAAAGTGGCGTAAACGTATAATTAGTGGAGTAGCGGCCTATACATCTAGAATAATAGAAACTCCCTATATCCGAACGATATTATAAAGTCAAATAAACTAATTAATTAGCTCGGAAAAGATATGGATAAAGACGGGTTGATAACCCGAGATATCTCCTTAACGTTTACGCGCGGGGGATAAGATATAATTCTTATCTTTTACTATAGCAATTAACTGGCATAAAAAGTCATATAAATCGGATACGACCATAAATAATGTTATTTTTTTTAAATATATTACGAAGAAAAAGTCAATTTACGGTCAGCTTTTTATAAGATTTTTTTGCATACCTACTTTATTATAAACTTTTCGATGAACGCGATACCCTTATATACAATGAATTCGAATATTAGATAAGAGAACGTTAAAGTTAAAAAACCGGTCAATATACGATATATAAACGTCCTTAATTTATAATAAATCAAGTTCATTTTTATCCTTATTATCGTCGAGGATAAAAAGATTTCCTATAATACGAAGGGGTTATAATAAGTAATTAGTAGTAAAGTATTGGTATATTATAAGGTAATATACCTCACGTAAAAGTTCGTCGTTCCTTTTGGGGGTGCTGGCGGCAACGTAACCTAAATCAAAACCGTTAAATACGTTGGTTATGATAATAATATAGGAAAAAAAGTAAAGATATATAGGTTTAAATAACTAGTTGAATTATATAAAATAACGTGGGAAAATTTATAATAATGTGGTTGATAAAAGGGGGGCGGCGATAGTGTAAAGTGGAAAAGAAGAAAGTTTTAGAGGTTACGTAAAGACGGCTGTATTTATAGCGATTAACGGACCGGATTCGGTAAGGGTTATGTATTATACGGGGCGCGTTACTCTATACTAAAGGTAAAGGTGTAACTTTATACGATATGTTAACGGATGCATTATACAACGCCGGTGGCAAAAGAATATTTTACACAGCGCGTTACGATGTGTCAAAGAGTACGTTATACGGCATCGGCGGCAAAAAGGATAACTTATACGACGCGTTAACGGGTATGTTTTACGGCGCCGGCAGTAAAAAAAAGACCTTACACGATATGTCAGCGAATATGTCATATAACGCTAGCGATATAGGGTAAATAAGGCGAAGCGTTATACGATATATTAGGCGTAATATTACCGGTTTACGTTCGACTCGTGTATTAGACAGGTACAGTTCGCGTCAAGTGTTTATTTAAAAAGGCGTCGCAACCCTTATAACATCTGAGGAGAAGGGGGTATATTATAGACTTATGCTATTTGCTATTAAGCTGATAGGTTACGTAACTGTATACGTAATGAGATAAGCCTAGGCCCGGTCTAGGTGCGAACCGAGTATAGGCCGGATACTGCTTGTATACGAATAGGGTATGGTCTGTGTATGGCACGTATAAGGGTACGTAACAGGCTGGGCATTAGCCCTGCCGAAGAGCTTTGCACGTTGGGCCACGGTAGCTTCTAGTCTTCTTCCACACCTCAATAGTAAATCCCATTTGTCATCTACTTGGCTTACCATGGTAGGTCGGACCATAACAGTTTATACCAGTCGCGCAAAGATACAATATCGATTATAAAGCGTTTATTATTCGTAGTATCGAGTTTAATAAGGAATTTGTAAAAGAAGAAAAAGTTAATATGAACTACTAAAGGAAAGGGTTTTAAACTAAGGTCCAAAACAATTATTCGAACCGTTATCGCTATGGTAATTCTGGAGTCGAAGTTTCGAACTATACCATAAATCTCTAAAGCCAAAACGTTTCATATAACCCGTTTATACTTAGTCAAACTTCAATAAATAATATTGGTACGAAAGTTAAATCCGTTTCGAACCGGTATTTCGTTACCAAAAATAAAAACGAATACTATTTACGAATTACAATCGATATTATTGACGAAACAACCGTGAGTAAAAAAAAAGGCCTTATAATACGTATATAAAACGGTCTAAATTGTAGGCCGCGCTTCGAATTACCTATTTTTCACGCAAAACTCTTGTTAAACGCTTTATATACATCGTTCAAAAAGTAGGTTTAGCATTACGCGACGGCTGAAAGGTCAAATACCGCCTCCAACTATGCTACTAAAGCAACCTAAACGCCGAATACACACTAACTTCTATATTTATCGTCTTGTTTTACGTTATCCAAGTCAATTAGAGCGATTTTATCCAATTAACCCTTTTATTCAAGGTTTAAAATACTGTTCTGAAAAGTAATCGTTGTTCCATTAAACTCAATCATACGGTTTTCCTTCAAGTACGTCTTAGGTTTCGCTTTTATGCCGGCATCCAAAAGCTTACTTTTTTTAACTACGGAAACCGAAACTTTATATAAAGTTAATTTATTATACGTTGACATATTTATAAGTATTAAGACTTCAAAACGTGCTATTGAAACTAATAAACATAGATCAAACGTTAAGCTAACTATTCCGTAACGATTTTTATGATATCTTTAATAGGTGTTATAATAATATATATAAGCTTTAGCGAGTTCGTAAAACGGTTTTATAATACACAAAATCATTTGGAGTAAATCATATTTCCGGAGCTCTGTGGGCATAAAAGCGTAAATAAGGCGTTTAAACAGCTTTTCCGAAAGCATATAAGCCTATGTAATATCATGAAACTCAAAATAAGGGCTATAGTGTGTATACAGGGAGGCGGCGAATGCCAAAATTAAACGATAGTTTACCCTTTGTAAAGCGGATAATTAGATTATAATATCTGTTTTACTGGCGCTATAGTATTCTTGAACAATAATACGGCTCTTTTTATAGCATTTACCGGCCTTATATTTCACTTAGTAGACTAAACATATAGGAAAAATTCCGTAAGTATTATAAATCGTTAGTTTAAACCTATCAAAACAAAAAACACTTTATTGGATTAAAATAAAGATTTTTGTTTAGGTAACTATTTAAACAAAATACCCGGGGTAATAATAATACCTTCTTGGCAAAGATTTAAGCTTAACTTACTGTCCGCTATCTTCTTCTACGTAATAAAAAAGTCTGTAACGAAGGCATTAAAGCGTCTTTTATTCTTAGAGCTAAGTAGGCGCCCTCGATGACGTGGTATTGGTTTCTTTAATATATGCGGACTAGTATTATATAAAAGTAAAGGTTTAAACGAAATATCCAGGGGGTACATGTGATTTGGGTGGGGCTTAAATTCGTTATTCTAAAAGTGACTTCGTCGATAACACTAACTAAATTACGACCTCGGACCGCTTTTATTCACCTCTTCCTTTTTATATTTCTATACTATTATCTAACGAAATAAAATCGTTTTTAGGCGAATCTATCAGTACATCGTAGCGTTTAGATCTGTTAATTCTTTAAGAATCAATCCATTCGTTCTTTGTTCTCCAAACTAGGGCTTTAAATTACAGTAATAGGTCCAAAACACTAGTATTACGCAGTCCGTTTCTTATAACCAATGCTTTCGAAACATCATTCCTAACTCGCAAGGAAAGTAATACTGCCATATGTTTTTCCATAACATTTGATCTTTACATTATAGCTAACGAAGGTGATGAATTTATATAGAATTTAAGATAAATACCAAAAACAAAAAGTATGAAAATAAATCCACTCGGGCTGGATATGTTATTAATAAGGCTAACCGCTATTTACAATATTAATTTCTTAAACCTAGTACAGTTTCAGTCGTCAGACAATACCACTAACGCTTTTTTAAACGGTTCATAATATTATTTAAAATTTACAATACCCTATAGTCCTTTTACCGGTATTTGTTTACATTTATTACTGGTAATCCTAACCTTAATACGTGATTTGGTCGAATCAAAAATTATACTAACGTTGTAGGTAATCCAATCCATAGGTTTTAAATAAACATTTAACTAGCAATTTACCAAATGATTCTAGTAGTCCGTAGCAAAATCGCTTCGCGTAAATTTCGTAGACTAGAATAATATTACTATATTGATGGCGAATAATACTGGCTAGCCGTTAAGGTATATTATATGTACAATTACCTACTAGTTAAAGTCCACATCGTTCTAAAAAAGGAATTTAAACCATTGTAGGGCTTGTTAATACAGGTGGTACTTGTAGCAAAACTTCTCGATAACTTTAAACGTTCCATTTCCTACATTAGTATATCCTACGAGGTAAAGCAATCGTTAAAGACGTTTCGCAACTAGGTATCCGAACCGGTGGTATAGTATTCTTAATTTCAACTACGTTAGGTAAATGGTTTTAATTATACGTACTTCGGGAAAAAAACTACTGATATCCACATTTAAGGCTAAACGATACGAATATGCTATGTGAAACGCGGACAAATTAATTATTCATATTCCGAACCTCGATTCCGAAATTATTTATATTAGCTAACAATAATATGAATAACGTTTTAAAGTACATTATATAAAACTTAACCAGTTCGAATCGCGTATTTACAACAATCGTGCCAAATAACGACGTTTTACCTTTGCTAAACAGGATTTTTCAGTATTTTACTACTCGGTTAAATCAAAATTTTCAAAATTTCGCCACGAACGCGTCGAATTGTTTTTTTCTAGTGGTCGATATTTCAGCTTCGCCGGTATTTGGTATAATACCCTAAAATAGATTACCGTACCCGTCAGAAAGTATAAATTACGATGGTATATTTATATTTAACATGCTATTTTCGTAATTCAAACCTAAGTTTTACAAAAAAAGGCGTTTTACAAGTTTGTAAAAATTATTAAGGCGGCTTCATCATCCTGAGCGGTTAGCTAGGTATTATTTTCCTTAAAGTTTTCTTTTTTGACGTTATACTCGTAGAAGTAAGCTTCAAACTTATCATTTACACCTTCATATTCGGCTACGTACGTGATAAAATTAACTTTCATCTAGTGCTTAGATGGATAATCGGCCTAAAACTAGCGTTTAATACGAATCTATTCGTACACTAGGTAATTAATAAACCAATAGCTGACCTTGCCGTATATAATACATTGTTTATGAAAACCTATAAAACTCTATATACTCCTCCGTAAGTATTACTATAAACGTGGTAAATTTTATACTTAGTCATAAAATCATCCTCGTTAGTAACTACTTTATCCTTGGTTTCTAAGGCTTCTTCCTTAACGTTTCTTGTTTTAATAATCATATTTGAAACGCTCATTATTTTTCGGATACACTTTCAATCATCTGTCCAAGACATGGTAAATTGTTTCGGCGAAATCCGATTTAGTAATTTAACCTTTAACTTTGGTTCGTTCGGTTACAAATACTAACTCTAAACTTACTTAACGACGCATCGATGTTTTAAAGGTTTTAAAACTTGTGAAAAAATATTCCAAGTCTTCTTCCTATTTAAATAATGTAAAGTCAAAATTTGGGTTTCCTTGACCTACTTTTATAATTACTTAACTAAACAGTTTTTCTCTTTTTTAATCTGGTCTAAAAGTCTCCTAGCATTTCCCAAACTTCGTCAATAAAATAATAAGCACTTTTTATAAGTTTATGTCAACGTTTTTACGCTAATTCCTTACGGATTTCCAGGTAATACCAGTTTAATCTTTATCGTAAAGCCCGTGGTTTATTTCCGTATATAATTACATCTTTAAACAGTTACAATACTCCGTAAAGATATTTACCCAATTACAATAATACATATACTACCTTTTAGCTTGCCCAAACAGTATTACGGGTAAAATGACATAAAGCTATAACAACTTAATATCCAATCTTTTACACGAATTTAACATTACACGTATCTTATTATTAAGGATATCGTATGACTAGCTACTATAATTATTACTTTTTTTACATCGTCTGAAGAATTGAGTAAACTTGATTAAGTAACTCCTATTTCTTGGGAAACGGTGTAATAAAAGGTTATAGTAAGAGTATTAATTGGTAGGTATTAGTTTGTAAGGTTTGTATTATCGTTTTACGCCGCTTATTATATCTACAGGCAAGCCGTTGTCCTTATCTGGCCCGCTTTTATTTCGGCAAAGCGGAATATCCACTTTATCCGGGAAATAGTCTTATCTCTATCTGTATTCAAAAATACGTTACGGTAAAGGTCCGTATTTGACTCAAGTCGTAAATAATTTTTAGAACACTTTTTCCTTTTTTATTCATTCCTCCAACTCCGTCCTCTTTTTACGAAGTTTATTCAGCCTTACTAAGCGCCTTACTTTCTGTATTTACAAAGTCTTTTCTCGTACCCTATCCATCATTTTCAAAAGACGGTTCTGACGCTTTTCCACCCAATATCCCTTTACGAATTTCACGTCTATCACTTTATCATCGGTTCATTTTAACATTTACGTAAGCCGGGCTATTACCGAAAATACTTCTACGATACAACTGTTATTACTACCTGTCGTATTAATATCTTTACTTCGTAGTTATCTACACAGTATTCTTAAATTTATACCGTTTAATATAAGTCACATTTATTGCGCCCAATCCATAAAGTCCTCCCTAAAATCATCAAAAAAATTGCATTCTTTAATACCTCCGTTACAATAGTTAAAGATCATATTTATAATATATATATTTCCCGTAAAAAGATTAAAATTCTCCTCTAAAGCTTCGATCTTATTATCTCATAAATTGAGGTCTAAATACTTAAAAACATTTTTACAATACACTTTCACGAAACGATATATTGTCAAATGAACAATATGTACATTCGTTAGATTTATTAAGGTTATTGGAGTCGAAGCCATAATTATAAGAATACAAAGTATGCTAGAGCTATTAGGAGGCTAAATTGTATGCATACCGGAAATGTTTATATAGTGTAGAAGTAGGTTTGATGCAATGAATGGGATTGAGATATGCTTAAAATATAATGTTTAAAAAGATGCGGTTTAAATGAAAGCGTACAATATATAAAATAAAAGTCAATAAAATATAGTAAAGCGTACAGAGTAATGCGTCTTGACGCTTCTTAGCGATAACGAAGTTTAAATACAATACAAATAAGGTGTAATTATAAGCTAGTCGGGCGTATTAAATTAGCTCTTTAACGCTTTAAAAACACTACATTAGCCAAAAGACTAGTAAACTCAAACGTCGCAAATAATAAACTCAAATAAACGATATAATTTTAGGCGGATAAAGAAAGGCGAAGGTGGTAGAATAAGGATGAGAAAAATAAATATTTTAAAAAAGTGGTGTATAAAGCTTGGTGTTTGTATTCAACTTACGGTATATGTTTAGTAAACGGTTTTGATGTCGTATTTTAACCACTCTTGACGTTTATAAACGGTTTAGATACTGTATTTGAACCGTTTTAGGGTTTGTAAACGGTTTAGATATTACGTTTAACCGCTCGTAAAGTATATAAGAGATTTAAATATTATATTCAAATCGGAGAAGTCTTAACGAAGGGTTCCAAGATTTGGCGGTTCTGGCTTATATAGCCTATTACGTAATAAAAAGCTCTCTAAAAAGTGCCCGGGTACGTTTGAAACACCAAAACTAGTTAATGTATAGCGTAATAGAACTTTAAAAAAACAAAGTACTAACTTCATGAGTAATATCGTACTAAAGTTATCCTTTTTAAAATTACTACGGATCTTACAGTCTTTCTACGCTTCGGGTTTTAAAGGCCTACCCACGTATTTTTACACTTCCGTATAATTTTTATAAGTCATAGTATTAAAACACGGATGATTGAAACCGCTATAGCATTCTATTTTAGGTATTTTAGTCAATTCTATCTCCTCTTTCCTAAGCTATCTATAGTCGATCGAGTTGATTATTAATTAGTATCGGTAAGGTCTCTACCTATTTACGTAAACGTAAAAAAGAATAAAAAAATCGTAAAGATTATATATATTAAAATAATAAGATAAATTTAAAAACAGAAGAGGCATCCGGATAGTACACGCCACTGGTGAGAGGTTATAACCTCTCACTTAGATAGTGGCACTTTACAGTACATTATGCAAATGCTACTTCTGGAAAATGGCAGGCTATCATGCACTTTGCAAATGATACTTCTAGGTAGTGACACGCTATCATACACTCTGCAAGAATGCACCTTGTAGGGTGACATGTTACCATACACTTTTGCAAAAATATAATCTGTAGAGAGACTGATTACTAACTATGGAGATATATAGTAATATCCATATTTTGAAACTTATACTAAAAGAATAATTAGACAAAGTTGCCTTTTTTAAATTGATTGGTATACAAAGAGCTAACAAGTATAAATGTTAACGTATACGTAGGGCTTGAGTTGTATTAATCGTATTATCGAAAGCAGTATTTGACCTTTTTATCACTGCATGATTCTAGATAAAAGAGTTGCATAACGAGTTCCAGGCGTTAAATAATCTCTTTGAGTAATATATTCGAAACTCGAAGTATGATTTACGTTTCATATCCTTCGATATATAGATAAAGAAATTATTCATTTTTATTAATAGCTTCATTACAAATAGCTGTGATTGCAGTTCGTAGGTAGAGTTTATGTTTGTTAACGGTAATAAAGTTTCGAGTTGGAATGGGTTTACCTTACGCGGTAATATTATCAATTGGCGTTCGATTCGGTGTAAATGAATTATAAAGAGCATTTTTTTCTTCGAAATCTATAGTATAGTTAGAGCTTTCTATTTTAATATTATTATATCAATAATGGTCTATATGATCATTTCGAACTTAAGAATAAAATCCTTCCCTTTGATGGTTTGTACTGACTTTTTTTACCTTTACGAATACCTTGTTGAACTTGATACTATAAACAAAAAGTAATTTATAATGCATATTATGATTTTATGTAAATCATACAAGTATTCCAAAATAAAAAAGATAAAATGGATTGACGGGAAGTTAAATCTCGCTGATATAATAAATAAAGGCATCCTAAATTTTGTTTTAGAAACACTCATATTTATAAGCACTTTTTTTGTTAGCGTTGTTAAAAAAATCGTATAGTTTAGTCCCTAATAGACCTATTCTCTTTATACCTTTATTTATATATTTTGTATTTCACGTTTTGAATCCACCATAAATCATTCACAATATATTTCATTTTTTGCGTTTATTATTCATCATTTTGTAATATATTGTTACTTTTTACATTTTTTTATTCGTCGTTTCACTGCTATATTATTGCTTTCTATATATGTTATTTATAATTTGTGACAGAGTTTTTATTTTTCGAAATGCAATTTTATTTTTATAGCTATTTATTTATAAATTAATCTAAACTAGTAAACATGACAGTGAGAAGTTAGATGCTACCAAATAAGGAAGGGAGCGGGCAGCCTTTTTGTTGTTGTCGCTGTTATCATCGTTGTCGCCGCCATTATCATCGACGCCGTCACCGGCATTGTCGCCCTAAGGAAGGCTGGGTACCCCCTACGCCTTAGGTTATATACATTTGGATATGGGGTAATAGGCGGGGTCACCATTTTTGCGAAAACGTAAATTTACTTGCGTAAAATAAGCGTAAGCCCGTTCACCTGACTATAGAGCGGTTGCCGTTTTTGCCGACCGCCTATTGATATTTAACCAGAAATTAACCTAAATTTTTATTACGTATTGGGGAAGTGGATAACGAATGAACAAGCCCCTGATTTTGTATTAAGAATTTGTATAACTAATAAATAAGCCCTGAATTACGTATTAGGGAAATAAATAACGAATTAATAAGCTCCAAATTTCGGAATGAAAGAGTAAGTATTTTATTGTGAAAACGACTGATGCTTAAGAGGGTTTCAGCTAATGGTTTTAATACTAATAATATAAAAGCGTACCCATTATCGCTCCATTTGTAATAGTGGTTACGGATTAAAGCGTCCACATTTTAACAACGTTCGTTAAAATATTTACCTGCGGCGTCAGACGTAACTTACGGTACGTAGGGAGTTTTGATTAGCAGGTTAAAGATATTTACTTGGTTTGTCATTTTAGCGCTTTACGTGTTAAAAGGTTATGCAACATATTTTAACGAGTCGCGTCTTAAGGCGGTGTGTTTATTCTACTATTCTCCCCTCCTTTACGCTAAAATTAATATATTAATATTCGAGAGGGAAAATATCACATACCCTTTTATAGTTGGTTAATGTTGCGTTTATGATGTTGGGGCGACATTTTATGTAAAAGCAGAGTCTTTAACTATGGAAAATAAATAAAGTTTATTACTTTAGGCGACTCCCATTTCTACTCTTATTATTATTGTTATTATTATAGTATAACAGAGG
>JASMMZ010000009.1:6721275-6737110 GCA_038502455.1 Anisogramma anomala
GGAGAGTAGAGAGGGAGTGGAAAGGAGAGAAGGAGTAGAAAGGAGAGAGGAAGTGGAGAGGAGAAGGAGAGTGGAAAGTAGAGGGGGAGGGGGAAGTGATGGTGGCGGTAACAGGTGAGGCGGAGCGAAAGGGAGAGGCGAAGCTAAAGAGCGACAGGCTATTGATGAGGGCAGGAACGCAAACAGCGATTACGGTGGCTGCGACGTAACGGCGTTATCGCGCCAAACAGCGCCTTTCAAAACGATTTTTACGAGATATATTATGTGATAGAATTAGAACTTTCGGCGGATTATGAAATTACGGTATAAACAATTAATCAACTGATTAATTCATTCGAAAGCATTGAATGACTGATTTATGGTTTACTTGGTAAGTGTTAACACGTCGTTAAAGAAAGAAAGAACAAATTTTGTTTGGACCAATAACGATATAATACTCTATATTACCTTTATACTACGTGATATCGATAATTATACCCTTATAAGCTTGAACAAACTTTTAAAATAACTATTCAAAAAAAGTTTACACTATTAGTATTACTAAACAACTAATTACATTTTAAAATAGGTTATAATATAAACTACCGTTACTACTAAATAACAAACTAAAGGTTTTGTTGAAATAGCAGTTAAATGTAGTAAAGTTGATTATACGTACTGCAAATTAACTGCAGTTTGTGGGATTTGAATACACTGCACTGCAAATGTAGTGTAGTACGTACTCACTTCAAAGTGAGGCTCAGGTCAAAACGTTTGACCATATAAATTAGTGTATAGACCAGCTAATAGTCTGCCAAACTTAGAATCAATATATATCAATTAATAAACATCAATGTAACACCAGTTACTTCGAATACAGTGATTCGAATCGACTATGTCAAAATGATAAAGACCTACCAATACTGATTAGTACTTATTAGGTTAAGTACAGATTAGCCAAGTAGAGTAAGAAGCTACTTTCCGGTTATTACATTTTGTTTATGTAAAGTAAAGGAAAGGTTTTTACGAAGTGCCCCTATAAGCTGTGTAATTGTTCGAGGCAGGAATTAGGGAAGATTTGTAGGCTATGTAGTTGTTCACGGCAGTTTATAAGCAAGCAATGGTATCGTTATTGAAAAAAACAAGAAATCTTCATGTTTTTTTAAAAGCGTTAAAATTAATTGCTTAAAAGTTTCAAAGATTATTAAGTTGGAAAGTTAGCAAACGACTAAGTTAGTACTATTACAGCTACTACTATTACGGTTATTACTACTTCGAATCATAAAAACAACTAAGTCTCACAATCTTTAACCTATATTAATTTCAACGTTAAATCTATGACTTATTACTTTACATTAATTTTTTGTATACTACACCCTTCAATTTTTGTCGCTTTAGCTTTAAAATACGTTGAAATTAGTATTATCATCGACTTAGCTATGAAAGAAATAATTAGGGCTTTCGGTATGCCTCTCTCAAAGTATTACGACAAAAACCTTTAGTTTACAGATGTTGACTAAAACTTGATATTCGAATACCTTACAAACGTTATCGGCTGTTTTGTAGTCGATTTCGACCTTACCAGAATTGATTAAAGACTTATGGCTCTTGACGATTTTTAAAAATGGTTTCGCGACTGAAGTCTAGATATGTGGGAAAAGTCAGATGAATAAGCTAAAACAAGAATAGAAACTAAACTGTTTAATCGAGGAGTCGAACATCCTGCAAAGAAAGGAAAGGAGGGCAATATGTCCAACCTATTTTACGAATACGACACGGATGAAACCCTCTAGTAACCCTTAATCAAGAGAAAAAGTATTACTAGCAACAGTAATTATTAACGCTTTTACACAAGTTCGTAAGGATTTGCATAAGTCCAGATAATTTTATTGGAATTTATCGTATGAGATTCTCAATGCGTTAGTGTTACTGGCTATAAGAAATTAATTAAATTACGTGAAAGCCTTTAAGTTTACCAGTTACTTGAGCAGAAAACTCAATATATCCTTTAATATTAAAAGTATTATTACCAAGTCCTTCGCGGCGGAAACCCTTAAGTTTCTTTTCCCTAAGTTCCTCAATACATCCAATTTCAGCAGTCAAATTAAAGGCAGACTAGCTTTATACGCGAGCCTATTGTAGGCACGACTACTGGTTTTTTCCCTCCAAATTTAGCTAAAGGTAACTGTCTTACCCATTAGCACTAGCCCTAATACTAGCCGAGGGATTTGAAGGGTCCTTACAACCAGTATATCACCCTTCCCCCTCTATATATATTTATAGTGGATACGGATTGTATGGAAATTATTATGTTTGTTAAAATCTGAGAAGGAAAGGAAAAGTATAATGGTAAGTCGTATAATCTCTTCAACCTTAAGTTACGACTGTTTTTTAATATTTTCCGGCAAATAAAAGTCAAATTGCCAGTTTTTTACTAGTTATTTTCTAGTATCATGACGGGTGAAGCCAAAGATCACTACTTCTGGTACCTGATGAATTTCTTTTTTTTTTCCTAATAAATTTACGATATTCTGAAGGATGATTTCGAGTATGATATTCATCTTGCCTAGTATTACAACAACTGGAATATTATTAAGTGGTTTTACATGTGAAATTATAAGAAAGAGTTGGAAAGAAAAATATATTTCCTTAATTAAATGTTTGATAAGCTGATACTTTGCTAACGAATAATTGAGAATGTAGTAATTGATCAAGGTACCTTACACTAATCGGTTCGGCAAGCTATTACGAGTTATAAGGAGTTTAAATACGCCTTATAATGCCCTGATACTACCTGTAAAGGGTATTTTTTTGGTTAGTTGCGTTTTTCGTTGGCAACCGTAATAACTCGAGTTTCCGGCTCGATATGTATATACCCTCAAGCCTTTGAATTTAGTAACGACAAAAGACCCCTTTTACACGTATCAAATCAATCGTAAGTACTAAAGGCACAGATAGTACGTTTAATAAAAGGCCTAGACCTAGGGAAGAGATTACGAAGGAGTTTATTCTTTTTTTATTACAGTTTTCGATGTATCTAAACAAGTTTGCTTTAAATACTAAAAGAAGCTGGATTTACAGAAAGTAAGGTTGTTGATTTATACTTTATACTGCTGTTGAGCGTGAAAATAAGCGAGTAAGGTACTATATATAGTTCCCCTTCACTTTTACTGATAATTACCTTGATACAGTCAAAAACCGTAAAGATATTGAGTTTGACGAGGTGGAAAATAAGCTTAAGGCTATCGGCTGATATAAAGATACTAATAACGGCCTAAAAGTAACTTAATAACTCGCCGACCACGCCTTTTTATACTACCTTACAGGTAAAAACCCTTATCGCTAACATAACGATAAAGACTCTAGCTTTGTACAACTCTTTACTATTTAAAACAGCTATGTAAAGAAGGTTTTTTAAGGGATCATACCGGATACGGAAGCAGTACTGTACTTAATAGGAGGTTATTCATAATACGTCGTATTACAAATGGATACTAATATTATTATGGAATTCGACTATATGGATATTGGTAAAGCTAAGGTCAGCTTTGGCCTTATAAAAAAGCTATTTTTATTGGGATCGATGATAGTTAACATTTTTATTGGCCTTATCGTTTTTTATATTTTAAAATTTCCTATTTACTTTTCTTTAACTTTCAAGACATAAAAAACCTTGGTGTTAATATTAACGTTGGGACTAATAAGTTAATATAAGTTAAAACCGGTAAGAGGTTTTTATTTAGCTTTAAATATAGGTATCTTTGGTTTTATTTTAAGGGTTAAATACAGTGGTGATAAATTTGATGTAGGTGGAACTTCGTCAATTATATTGTAGGTTTAAGTATCTGGCGACTAATAGTCTTTATAAGGTTTTGGAGGCGATTTGTTACGAAGATATATACTTTCCAACTTGAAAGGTAATGAAACGGGTTTGCTACCATTATAAAATACACTTTTAATACCTTTAAGGTTTAAATCTATATGAAAGAAAAAATAAGACTTTCATTCGAATGTTTTCATAAATATGTTTTACTTGAACAATAAGTTAGTATTATATATTGTAGACTTCGTTACGACTTTTTACGGCGTCAAATTCTTCAAAACTATTACGGCGAAAGATACGTGGGAGGTATTACGTGTTTTATAGATTAATATGTACCCTAGACTTTAAACGTGTTAGTTTACGACATTAACACCAATTTTCTTATAATGAAGATTTAAGTTAATATAGAATCGATGGGAACTTAGTGTAAATAGTTTTCCATTAAGGTTTACTAGGGTATTAATAAGGTTGAAAGGGTTTATACCCTCCTACAAAGGGCTTCTGATATCCTCATACTGAAAATCGGAAGTAAAAATTAGAAAGTATGACTTTAAATGGCGGTCAAAGGTTTTAATAATACTATTGACCCTAACGGAATTATACTAACTTTTCTGGTATCAAGGGCCTACCTACATATGAAAATTAAGTCGCTGTTATTGTTAAATACCCAGAAACGCGTTGTAATATATAGAAAAGCCCTAAATGAATTAAGGAAAGAATCAGCACACAGTTAGATTAACGATGCCGTTAATATTGAAAACAAACTATTAATAATAAATGTAGTATCTTGCCCTTTTTAAAGTAAAGTTTTTATGTAATGCGAGTTAGAAAAATGAGAAATTCTGTATAAAATTTTTAAATATTAATAACTTAAACGTAATAGTTAAAATTATTAACGGTTCTATAACGTTTAGAGTTATATAAGTTAAGTTGTACCGAAAGCCCCTTAAGTTTAATGAAGATCCTGATGTTGATGACCTCCGAGTCGAACGGATTAGCTAATATAGTCTTTTCCAGCCGATCGTTAATAAGTCAATAAAATGTCGACGGCGTGAAAGACTACTTAAAAGGAGGATATATATTGAAAAAGAGGATGGCGATGGGGACTACAAGCCTGTCAGGACGTATATAACCGCGTAGGTATCTCAAAAGGAGATGTTTAACAGAGAACTTGCTTTTAAGTTGCGCGTTGAAAGTATTATCAACATACCCAGCAAGTTATTTGAGTAAAACGATTAAGTGGAGATTAACAGCCTTTTTTTATGAGGGGTTGTATAATTTTGATCGTCGATGTAATTTAAAGGTTAAGACGTTATTATTTTTAAGTTAAAGATAATTTTCGAAGTTAAGGGTAAAACCACGGACCGGCCATACGAAAAGTTCCAGTTAATCGTTCAAGGGTACAGTGATAAAGGAAAGGATTGAATCTCTACTTAATCATCTATAATTCAAAAATTTTTACTAACGTTTAATTGTTGTAATTATTATCTGGTGAACTATTAAAATAAAAACTTAATTTACATTTAATAGTCGGGATATCACGTCAACGTATACGTAATTCGCTACCGATTTATAGCGGATTATATTACTAAAGTTACCGAAAAACCAAGAGATAAGTTCTGAGCTGGCACGATAATACATTGTATCAAGTCTTTATACGGATTAGCCGAGGTGTCCATATATTGGTTTTTAATGTATTAAATATACTTTAGAAATAGGCTAAGTATAAAGACTTGAATATTTAATATATATTTATTAATTAAGGGTAAAAGATTTAGTATCGTATTTATATAAACTAATGATACCCTTTTATTCGAAAATATTAGGTTTGTAGCGGCAAAATAACGTGTTAAAAATTTAAGCTTTTGAAAGTATAAGCTAATCGAAACGTAAGTTAAAGATATATAGCTTAACTTATATGAATCGTTGATCCGTATTTATAATATTAAAGTTAAAAACAGTATTTGCATTAGCTTATATTTAAAAAGGAAAATTATAAACCTAACAATTATCGATAAGGCTGAAAGGGTAAAATTACAAAAATAACTAAAGTAAAAGGCACATACGGCCTATATTACTACGCTATATTAACCGAATGTATCGTACAACCTTTCCATTACCATATAAATACAAAAAATATAAAACGAGGACTATTGGTAGGGCTTTAGATCGTTGCAATGTTGTCGATTCAATTGGTCGAAGTAACAGTAGTATTGCATTGGTCAAATGATGAATATATATTGTTCTAGGTTTGGCAGACCGCTAGCCGGTCTGCATAGTAATTTGTATGTTCAACTTCTTGGCCTATGACCTAGAGTGAAGTGAAGTGTACTGCACTTGACTTACATCTAATGCGATAAGTCTCTACAAATTAATACACTTAACTTGTAATTAAGTATAGCCAACTTTACTTACAGTAAAGTTAACCTACTATACTATATATAGTATTATTCCAACACTAGCGGCTTTTTAGTTTGTACGCACACGTTAGTATAGTTAACTAATCTTTTCTGATTAAAGCTAAATAACGATCTTATCAACTTGCCAATCCCCTATCAATTCCAATTGACCTCTATACTAAATTGCACCTAATTACATGTAAATTAACTCTTTTTGACCTCAATTGCTCTGTTGCTTTAAGGTCCGAGTTTATTAACTCCCACAAAAGGTTCTTCTGCTACAGGCCTTTATAAGCCTCCACTTTAACCATGCCAATCAAACAAATCGCCATCATATCCTTCGCTTCCACTTCCCTAATAGTCTTCCAATTTTCCAATACATTTCTAACCGCTGTTACATAATCTGTACTTCCTAAGAAGCTTATTAACGTAGTCCTTAATGCGTATAGTCAGCTTATTATTATCCACAAACCTTTTCAGAGCTATGTTTGGCACTACATTCGTTATGGCATTTATAGGATTATCTTTACCATTAATCCACCGTAATTCCTTAATCTACCTCCCTTCATAAGCTTTAAGGAGTATCATTGCGTCTATTATCAGGCTTTTTTCACTGGTAATTTCGAATTGCGAAAGGTATTTGAAGAGGCTTTTCGAATCGGTATAAATTACCGCCAGGATATGAGGAATCTTTAGCTGCCTGGTAATAAGGTTAAAGGTCTCCCAGAGTTCCATACCTATGTTAAATCCAACTATCATATTGTAAACATCTGAAGATAGCACGCTTCGTATAATCCTTTTACAATTAACGGAGGTCCAGTAAATTAGGCCGCCAATAATACTAAACTAGTTTTTCTGCCTATCTTCGTTAACGAAGGTTACCAAAAACCCGATTTGTAAAGATAAGTCGGTGTTATTTACAAAAGAAACGTTTGTGAAAATTATTAACTTGGTCCTTAATAGGTTAATTAAGACTATATTAATCTTATGGTCCAAGTTTTATATCTATTACTCGAGATTTTTATTCAACCGGTCCAAGTCTTTATTTACCGGGCCTTATACTTGTGCCGCGATGGATAGGTCGTAAAAGGCTTCCGGTTGGCATAAGGTAGCAATATAGCTATCCCGAAAACGCTGTTTCAAGTACCGTTAAACCTTAGCCACATTAGTCTTGTTGATTATAACTAGAATAGTAACCTGGCTCTTTTGGCGAAAGCTAAGGCCGACATTAACAATAAGCATGCGGATTGACGATCCATTAAAATTAAGTTGGCTACCCTTTATTAACGTCGTCATTGACTTATAATTCCAAAGCTTAAAGTTCTTAATCACCTGTTATTCCACTACCATAAAGCCAGCCGTTCCGACTAAAAAGGTATCGTCAATTTTCATGCTTACTTCACTGAAATCTCTCTTTTGTATTACCAACAAGTACGGGTCGTAAGTCAAAGACTTTAGAGCTAGCCGTAATTTAAAGTACAATTAGTAGGTTAGAAACCAATGGACGCCTGCTTAAGCTGATTTGTATAGTAGCTTAATACATCACATTATCATATTTAAAGGTTAGATAACACGTAGTTCTTATAATAGTTTTAGCAGTACGATCCGCTGTAAATCCGTTACTAATTACGTATAGGATTGTGTTATATTATGGCTGTTAAGTGTAAACTTACCTTTAGTTTTTACTCATGAAATTGCTACTAAAGCAACTACTAAATGTTAACTGATCTTATAAATCGTTGGCTACTGCGTAAGGATCCAGTCCTTGCCTTTATCGCCATATCCTTAAGCTATTAAACGTGACTTTTCGTAAGGCTGCCTCGTGGTTTTTCCTTAATCTCGTAAATAATCCTCGACTTAAATATCGTGACGTTTGAGTTTTAAAGGTTAAAGTCGGTTTTCGGTACAAATTATATAACCCCTCGAGTTAGCAGACCGTTAATCTCGATCCTATTGCTTTATATAAAGTGTTTATCTAAAGTCTTAATAATAACTTGTGCTCGAAGCTTTAATACCAAATCTTCATTATCTTTCTCTTTCCTACTTACTAAAATAAGATTATAAATATAGCCCGGTATATACTCCTATTTTTCAATATTTTTCTTCTTCAGGGGTTATCCGCGCCGGGTGAATTTTATCGGCTTATCGATAATGAGTAAATGAGGTTCGTATTAGCTCAGTAGTTTGGCTTAAAGGTCTTTATTGTTAGTAACTCTAATATAAGTATTAATTTGAGTGATTCAAAAAGATATAAGACTGTTAATAGTTTTGACAACTACTTCGGAGTTCGCGATGCTTAATATCTTATAAGGGCTCTCCTATTCGTTTGGCTCTCGTTACATAAGGACTTTACTTTATAACGTTAAAGCAAGTACGTCGATTATTATAAGGTCATTCCTGGTATTAAAGGCCTTGTTAATCTAGCAGCGTGCCGATTATTTTTGTAGCTCCCTCAAGGCTTTGTTATAGGCCGCAATACGTTTTTGAGTATCTATCGAGGGCGGAAACTCACCCATCAAGCGCAAATACACTCCAAAGACTAGCAAAGTTAACAATAAGCCGTTAAGACCCATAATATCTTTTAGGCCTTTTACTATCATATTTAAGCGTGCCTCCGAATCCGTAAAATTTCCAATTTCCAACATAAAGATATTATATGCTCGGCAAAGTAGGTTATATACCCTTTTAATCTTCTCAATAATTCAATAGGCTTTTACAGGTACCTGTTTACATTCGATACCCATTATTTTGATATCCTTTCAAAACTCCACCGCTGTAAAGTTGGTACCAGTATCGTAGACAACGACGTTAGATAAGCCTAGGTACGTATTAATTCATAATATCCTTCGCGTTTCCAACGTATTATTTTCCAAAAAAGATTTTAAAAACTTAAACCCGTAAAAATAGTTTGTAAAATTAACAACGTAAATGATAGACTAATTATTCAAGTAAAATATATTAACGAAAATATTGTACTTAAAATACTTATTGTCTTTTAATATAAACTTGAATCATCGAGGAGTTAAAGTATACGTTTGATAGTTGTAACGAAGCCGTTTAATAGCTTTTAAAACAAAGTATTCTAAATCTTCATGCTCTGCAGATTTCAAGACTTTATATAGCCTATTAATGGTTAAATAGTTAAAATGTTGGTGTAGTTAACGTATCTCCAGCTCCATTAGGTTTAACACCACTATTTCTGAGCCTTAAAGATAAAACTATAGGTGCCTCTACTTAAAGGCGAGGGGAAACCTCTAGTCATTTTTAACCAATTCGTTTGCGTTGACGTTGACATTAACGCTGAGGGTTTTAAAATCCTTTAAGTAAAGTAGGAAAGGGATAGAAAACTTAGGGATGTAAAATTTAATTATTTTAATAATAGTTTAAATTAATGCTATCCAGAATAACGATAGTTATTCGCTTGGTTTAAAGCCAACTTTGGCACTACCAATATCGTAACGATTAATCTTAATGACTATGATGATTTTCTTCCTCAGTGCCACTTATTGTGAATATCCTTTTGTTAAGTACCTTATTACCTTTGTATCTGGTATAATACCTGAAAACGTATAATCCGCGTAATGATCGCGAAAATTAAAGGTATGTAAGGGATTATGGACTTAGTTAAGGTAAAGGTAAGGGTTTTTACCATCTAAACAGTATGGGAAGGCGTAGTCGGCTAGTTATTAAGCTGTACTAAAATAGTATTCTTATTCTACTTAATTTGCTTAAGGGTATTAATGCTGTTAATTAGTTCGTCGCCCTGAAAGTTAACGAATTAATTTAAATAATCCTATTAAAAAAATAGTGGGGTATTGAGCATAATATACTACTTTTTTATTATTACATTCGGTGGGGGGTTATCTAATCAACTAATAGCTAAACTTGCTATAAATTTAAATATCTCTTACCACTATTACAATGATAGTACTTATGGTTAACTGTTCCTGCCTAAATTTTAGCCTTATGAGAATTAATGTAGTTACTTCCTCCAATTTATGACCGGTAGGTCAAGTTTTGAGCGTTATAGGCGCCCGCAACTATACTTACGGTTGACGTAATTAGCCACCATAATATCTTTTTTATCTATGTTAGGGAAGTTACCGGCTTAGGGGTACATATCAAGTAAGTTTGGTATACGCGTTATTATAGTGGCAAGCGAAAAATGTAACTGGTTAAAAAAAGCCTTCGCAAGTAGTATCTAGGCGTTTTAGGGCGTATTCGAATTTGTTAATACCCGTAACTACTATGTGTATATACTCGTAAAGTGTGGCTTCACTAGTATATACTCCCCCTATTACTTTTTTGCATAACATTAATTTATAAATTATCTGATTAAACACATCCATCGGCATTTCCTCCTCTTTCTTCTGAGTTATTATTGTTGACTACCTCGTAATAGCTCAATCTGTATAGTATTATGTAAGGTGGACGTCGTATTCGAAGTAGCCCTTTATACCATTGTAAATCTCGCAGAACGTGGTAACTCTAATAAGGAAGGTCAGGTAGTAGTGTCTAACGTGCCTTGTGAGAATTCTGGAAAACAGTAAGTAAAAACCTAAAGGAGAAACCTCCATTTTGTTGCAAATATTCGAGAAAGGTATTATTTCAGTGTCGAAAAAGTTATAGAGTTTCCCGTTATACTTCTTTACGTTATTACAGATCTTGGCAAAGTCTGTAAACAGTTTGTAATTAATGTTAAACATCTTAACAAATTTTAGGAGTAGGTCGCGATAATTATCTTACTTTTAATTAGTCTTTCCTAGCAGTTTAGGCCTTGAGGTCTTTGAGGCATAGCATTAAGGGTAATTGCTAGTTATCTAACTTAAGGGGTAAAATCCTGTAGTAAGACTTATGGTAAGCTCATGTATATATGCAAATTTGAATAGGAAATGTTTTTAAGGAGCTTATCGATTAAATTGCTAGGGGGCGATAGGTATTTAAGGGTTGAAAGGCCTGACAATCCTGCTTAATTGACTGGTATAAAGCGCCAGCACCGATACCTTTAGCCGCGTCGACAGCCTTTACTTTACGTGTTTTTCCACCGCTAAAAGCGTACTCTGCACTATTACGTAAAAGTACTGGGTTGGCAAGAAGATCAATATATTTTTTTATCACCAGTGCGTAAAGAGGCTTAACTTAACTAAGGGTAAAAGAAAGGTCTTCTGGATCACATATAGGGGCGTTAAGGTTCTTTAACCCCTTTTCCTTTGTGCTGTGGGTTGTAAGAGCGTTCTTTAAGCCAAATTAGATCGAAAAGGGTTTGTGCCAGATTTATAGTAACCTGTACTTAAACGTAGATCCCTTATTCTTTCAGCTTAAACTTAAGCTTTAAATCAACCTTTTTTTTATATTACCTTTCACATTTTAATGGTCTAGTCGTTAAAGAAGTCGCAAATTTTGTCAAAAGCAAAATTAGGGTTGTTAATATTGCTGTGTTTAACGATGTAATAACCGGCGAAGTTGGCCAAATGTTTTTCGGTCGAATCTTCATTAATATCCTATTCCCAAAGGTCATTGTTGTAAAATTTGGTAAAAAGGTATTCGAGGGTCTTAATTACTTCTTTGCTAGTATAGTCGGTAATAGCTTTAAAGTAGGTGCTTCTAGTAGCTATCTTAACGTGTTTGTTTGCGTAGGATACGTAGAACGAGGGACTTGGTAATATTTAGGCGTAGAGACTTGATATTTTGGCGTAAAGTCGCGCGACGTAACTTTTTCAGCGCGACTTGGCGATTCTCAGTATTTTTCGCTCAAAGCAACGAAGTTAACGATTAGATTGGTATAGCGAAAGTCAAAAAAGTAAAGTAGGGGCAAAGGTTTGATGTAAAGGGTAAGGTCGAAGGTCGTTTGTTATTATTGGTTGTTTGGTGTGTGAATTTAGTCGTTTTTCTTACAGTAATAGCACTTGCAGTAGTATTAACTTAGCTGTTTGTCAACTTGCCAAACTTTAAAACTTCTGATAGTCAATCTCAACGTCTTCAAAAAGGATCGATAAATGTTTCTTAATGTTTTTAATAGTGATACCATTGCTACCTCTAGTCTACCATAAAGACTGACGCAACCCAAAGGTCTTCTTTACGTACTTCCGTAAAAACTAACACAGTAATAAAGGCTTTTCGCAAAAATCTTTTCTCTATCCTAGCCGTCGTTTAATATAAAGCGTAACAACCGGAAAATAGCTTCTTCTTCTACTTAGCTAATCTATGCTTAACCTAATAAGCACAAATTAGTGTCAATAGAGCCTTAAATTGTTGCAACGTTATTGATTCGATTAATTGAAGTAACAATAGTATTGTATTAGTCAAGTGGTGGATGTATATTGTTCTAGGTTTGGCAGACCGCTAGCCGGTCTGCACAGTAATTTCTACAACCAACTGCTTGGCCAGTGCCCTAGTGTGAAGTGCAACGTATTGTACTCAACTTACACCCAATATAGTAAGTCTCCACAAAGCAATACACACAACCTGCAGTTCAGTATAGTCAACTTTACTTACAGTAAAGTTGATCTACTGCACTGCATTTAGTATTATTCCAACAAGAACTTTAATAAACTAAATGGAAGAATTTAATAGTAATTGGATTACGTGAAAAATGGAATTAATATGGTTTTTGTAGATTTAATAAAGGCGAAACTAATGAATTTTACAAACGGATTATTTACCTATAATACTAACCTTATATCATAAATCGGCTTCTTAATAATGTGCGTTAATGAGGAAATATTTAAAGGGAAATCTATAATTACCAGAAATCTTATATATTGGATATTTCGTAAGTTTAAACGTATAATAGGAAGCGTATTAATTTTAGAAGTTTATCGCATAATAATAGGCTTTAATATTGGTATAGTAACCGACGGCATATTAAGGATTATTATTAAATAGCTGGAATTACCTTCGATACTTGTAATAGTATATATTAACTCCCGAAGCTTTTACGACTACCAAGTAAACTTAGGTACAACTAATGAAAAACGTTTAATAATAAACGTAATAGCTTTCAGGAAGGTATACGAAACCTGAGAAATCGATAAGTTCCAGTAAACTGACGGTAAATATAACCTTACTAATGCTATAACTAAAGCTATACCTAATGGCGCCTTAGAAAGGTTTATAGATAATAATACGTTAACTGTACAAATCGAGAGCGAAGTAAACCGCCTAGCACGTAATGCAGAGAAATAGGGTTGCCTTAGTAAACTTAAAAATTACCAGGATAATAATGTTGATGGCAAAGATAGCAATGGCAGTATTCTAAACTACTAGCAAAAGGTACATAATTGGTGGCGTACCTGGTTTGCATAAGTCTGTGGCGAAAGACCTATATACGGGAATTTAGAAATGAAGGCCTTGGAAAGATAAAGCAAAAGGGCCACGAAGGGGCCGTAATTAATGTTAATTTTAGTATAGATTCATCGGAATTAACAGGGGTTTGGCTTCTTGTTGGCTTGTGAATTAAGGAGGGATTTCAAAGGTTACCACCAATAGATAGCAAGCCACACTGGCGTGCAGGCACAAAACAAAAAGCCGCCAGTGTTGGAATAGCAATTCAATACAGTACAGCTAAGTTAACTTTACTTGTAGTAAAGTTTATTATACGTACTGCAAATTGACTACAGTTTGGGATTTGAATACATTGCATTGCAAGTGCAGTGCAGTACGTACCCACTTCAAAGTGGGGCACAGGCCAAAGCGTTTGGCCATACAAATTAGTGTGTAGACCGGCCAACGGTCTGCCAAACTTAGAACCAACACATCTCAATCAACAAACATCAGTGCAACACCAGTTACTTCGACCACAGTGATTCGAATCGACTACGTTGCAACGATAAAGGCCTACCAACAGGTTTGGACGAATTACACTGTTATTACTGAGTTATGGATACAAAGCTTAACAAAAAAAGATTGTTAGTGTAAACATTACTAGATATCATTATAGTTAGTAAGCGTAGTGGACCACGTTTGCAAAGTGTATAATAACGTGTCACGCTTTAGGGAACTTGTTAACAAAGTGTATAATAGAGTGCCACGCCCCAGGTGGAAGCTTACAAGTTCTTGCGTAAGGCGTGCACTCTCCGGATGCCTCTTCTCCTTCTTGCATCATCTATCTTACTACTATACCTTGAATACTATACTGTCTTCTTCATACGTTGACGTAAAGACCTAACCGACAATAATAATTTAAAGCGCGTAAATAAGATTATTCATAAAGTATCCATAGCATGTATAATGATTAAAATCGCATAGGGAAGGATATCCATGGGAAACACTAATTAAATAGTTAACTTTCGGTGGGTCGTTTGGTCAAAGAGTGCAAAATTCCCTCAGATAACAGTGATAGGAATTGGGGCTGGGGACGTTACATAAACGAGGCCGCGTTGCACCCAATTTACTAACCATCATGTTCGTTTCATTCACACCATTTCCCATCATTGACATTTGAGGTGCCGAGGTAAAGCGACGTACGGTATCTACGGTTTCGAGCCCGCGTCTGGGATGGCGTACCAGTACGACGACAGCTTGTTGGAGGCGTACATGGCTTGGTAACTGTTTTGTCACCAATTACTATTGACAGTGGAAGATGATCATCATGGAGTTGGCCCGGCCGTTCTCTGGCCTTGGACCCGAGTGGAAGAAGGCTCTTGAGGAGCCTGCGGCTGCACCAACGAGATGGCGATGTCTGGGTCCTGCAAGTATGCCCACCGGGAAGAGAGACACAGACTGGATTCCATCGAGTCTCATCCTTAGCATGCCCCATCGTCTTCAGCATCGGATCTTGTTTCTGGGTCTGCCTCCTCCTTGTCCTCCGCGAGTCTCGACTGCGTTCTCTTGCGTCGGATCATGTATCGTTCGTCTCCTCCCTGGTTCTCGCCGCCAGGCTGGCAGGCACCCCCAGACAGCCCTCTTCATGGACGCGCGTGGGCCCACATTCAGCAGCGGCGGCAGAGGACCGTGGATGCGGGACGCAGGTGCGTCTTCAGGGCGGGGATCCGGGCGCTGCGGACCAACTTGGAGGCCGTATCTGGTGATAGTGGTCGGTGAGGGAGGATGAGCCGGATCACTAGCCCTCACAACCCCGGCGGGCAATCCAAAGACCCAACAGGAGAAAAGCAGATGCGGCGAGGTGGAGACGATTCCGAGGACCCACCCACGCACCGCCTTCTTCCACCGGAGGGGACACAACAAAAAAAGAACAAGACAGGCTCTAGGATGGCAATGCTGACTGACTGCCAGGCCCTGCCTCCCCAAGATGCCATCTACTTCATACATGCGATTCGAGCCGCACACCAGGGTAGGACTCCATGCTAGCCGTACTCGCCGTCGTGTCGTGACAGGCCGAAGGAGACGCCATGCTGTACTGTACACACCGTCCTGACGCCCCCATCATCGCCAAGTTCGCCAAGCATGCAAACACAGTCGTCAACCATGAACAGCCCGACCCACCTGCGCCACCCGGGCCCTCCCCCCTCCCAGCTCCTCCATCCCATCCATCCGCACACGCCCCAGCCCCCCCTCACAGCACGCCCCGGTCCCGCCCAGCCAAGAACCGCGCCCCGGCGCAGAACCCCTGCCGGGCCGAGCCCTCGTGGCCGCGCACCTCGGCCGCGTAGTCGGCCGCGGCGTCGGCGCCCTG